>JAKGSA010001283.1:22954-41319 GCA_033558755.1 Philaethria dido | reverse complement strand
TACAGATGGAAGAGGAGGACAATGTAGTATTCCGTTCTCGGAACCACAACATTTTGGGGAAAGGATGGGTGGGAATGGGAAAACCTGGCTTACATGCCATCGAACCGGAACACATCATAAGATATTTGGCGGTTCGTCTTTGACATGATAGTGGTCGCGAGCCAGACGGAGGACGAACCTCCTACCACCAAAACACCAAAACTCTTTTGATTTTCAAATTTATCTTATTCAATTTTCTTAATTCTTACCTAACTTCACGCTTTATCCATAGCGGGGTAGTCAGAGAGAACGGAGCGCCAAACGCTACGATCCTTGCATAACTCTTTCGCCTCGTCCACAGTCCGTGGGGTACTCATGCTTTTTACGTGATCTTCCTCCAGTATCATTGATACTGTGTTCTCGAAGGTCAACCGAGGTCTCCCCCTACCTCTCTTGCCGCTCACGTTTGCTTCATATATCTTTCTCAACATTCTTTCATCACTCATCCTATCGACGTGCCCAAACCACATGAGCACATTATTCTCTATTCTAACTATAATATTCTCGCTTATACCTGCCCTTCTAAGAATTTCTTCTTAATTCTTTCAAAAGTTAAAAAATGTTATAAATAAAGCTTATAGCCTGTTACTATTTAAAAAAGTAAATCGATTTATCAACTTATTCTCGCTTAGTACGGATAGGTGAGGTGCGCCTGGTACAATGTGTTTGTCAAACACTATATACACTTGTGAAAATTTACATACACGTTGCTATGACAACGCATATGACTACGCGTCAACAGGTTTCTAGGTGTATTTAATTAGTCTCATATTCTATATTACAAGAATTGTGATGGTATCTCTTGTAAAAATTATTTATTCGAGTAAATGGTTAAAAATACAATAAAATGTTGTATAAGCGAAAGTAACAAGCACCATTTTCAAATTTTCAAAAAAAAACAATTTCCCCTTTTTCAAAACATGCCTTTATTACGCCAAACAAAAAATTGCATTAATTTTTTCCACAAGTACCCTCCCACAAAAGGGTATTACGTGTTCCATACATATCTACATACAAACATACATATATTTTTCAACAGACGAGCTTTAGAAACTTTTAGTTTTAGTTCCATTTGACAGTTTAAGTGTAACATACATTAAACGAGATTCTATATAATTTTTAAAATATTTTGAGAGGGTTTAGGGGAGTCCCCATCGCATTAAGATAATGTCGCAGTAAGAGTCAAGTTGTAGGTGGAAATGAAAAGGGCCCTCGACAAGACGTTTAGCGTTTTGCCTAATGTTAATGTTAACAAGTAACGTTTTTGTCCGATGAGTAGGTTTTTGAGAAATGTGTTTGATGTTAGAAATTAAATTTTAGTTTTATATTCAAGATTTCTAACTTGACTATTTAAAAGGGACTTTAAGTTGATATTAAATAGTGTTTCTTTGTATACATTTAGAGTTTTACGCTTTATAGTAGTGTAGTTACAGTGAACCTAGTGTCAAGACACTCCGTTCACCGCTTTCCGCTCAAATTTGAGACATTACGTGTCGAGTGGCAGAACTCAACGCTGCTTTCTGTTACCAAACTGAAGAAATGAAAATAGTTTTAATTTAATTATTTCCCCGACTGGGAGTCGAACCTACAATATTTCTTTTACAATTTTTCTATTCTTTTTGTACTTTTAGGTTTTATATGTCATTTAGATTGAGGCCATGGTGGTGCAGTAGCACAATATTTGATTATGAAAGAACAGTTCTAGAATTCATTTCCAATCGGGGGAATAATTATATTCAATTATTTTCATTTCCTTGCTCTTATGAAATAAAGCGAGTCGTTGATTTCCGCCATTCAACACCCTTCAGTTTTTTCTGTACATATTATTACAATTATTAACTGACTCCAAAAAATGAGGAGATTCTCAATTCGACTGTAAGTTTTTATGTGTGTTACCGCATAATCCTTTATTGGGTGAACCAATTTTGATGATTCGTTTTTTATATGATAGCTAGTGCTTCTGACGCAGTTCTATTTAAATCTATACAAGATCTGACAAGTAGTTTTTGAGTTATTCGTAATAATTTTACTTTATAGTGCATTTTATTTGAAGTCGGTTTTCTCTTTTTGTTAAAGTATTAATTATGCCTATATAAAATTAACAATTTAGGCGAATAGCCATGGTAAATATAAAAAAATGTTGTAACTCAACTCGTGGGCGGTCAATAGTAGATATTTTTTAACGAGGTCATCAAAATAACTTTTACACTTTATACTATTCGCTATGATGCTTGTAACTAAATTACACGCTAGTGTATATATATATATACACATATATATATATATGAACTGGTTGAACGACGATTTCGTTTGCGTGGCTTATAATATGCCTAAAGAGAGATGGGTGTCTTAACTTACTAGGTTCATAGAGATTCCCTCTAAAAAATAATAATAATATTCTTTATTGCACTTAAGAAGAGTTTACAAGAATGAAAAGAGAATAGTATTGGATGTCGACAAAGGTGGACTTATCTCTAGAAGAGATCTAATGCTTCCAGTCAGCCTGTGGAGGTGGAAGCCCCGTAACAACCTAATAATACAACACCGAAAATCACAATTCGTAGGCTTTCGCGAAATCCTTTCTTAGATGCTCCTCTACATTCCTTAAGGAGCCTACAGTGCCCCAGGAAGTTTTTGCTTTCGATAAAAATGTATTTAAAATAATATAATAACAAAAAATTCTACTAAAAACTAAACTTATCTTCGCGGGGCATTAGATCAGCGTCTGACTGTAAAGATTTGGTTATGGGTTCCAATCCCCTCGAGGAATAATTATATTTAAATTGTTTGTACATTTCTCCGCTCTGGTAGCACGGCGTTAAGAACACAATGTCTGGAATTTGGGCGGTGAAAGTAGGAAGTGTTGTCTTAACACTAGGTTCACTCCTGACCTACTCTCCTGCTACGAAATAAAGAGGCTAGAGCCTAAATTTAAAGCACCTGAAAGTAAAATTTTCTGTTCATCAACATATTCACGCGTTACGGAATCCGCAGAGGTGGATCCCTTTTTACGAAAACTACGCGGACGGGAGGCTGTGAAACTTGGCACACTTATAGTTTATACTACAGCGAAGGAGTGCAGAATGATAGTATCTTTTTAAATAATACATAAAAAGCCTTATAAAATCAATGAATAAAATGTTACACACACTATCATGGTTTGACATCCACGTTTATATAAAAGTGACATATATTAGTAAAGAACAACGCGTTGTTAACGCGTCAACGGAAAAGTTTACTAGTTTAATAAAATGGCAAGATTTAAATCTTGTTTTCACATGGAATTTCTTAGTGAATCACTTGTCCTCCTACATGCCTAACCTATCAAGTGGAATCAAAGAGGCTACGGCCATACTATAAGAGCACAATGGTAAAACAAAAGCTGACTGCCAACAATTAAGCAGTCGGCATGAGATCGATTTGCGACGCCGCTCAATTTACTTATTATTGGTAGAGTTCTTTTGGGTTATCGGATGTATTTATAAAGAATCAACTTTTTTAACACCTGTCGTGACGCGGAAGAGTACGAAGCGTGCGACTCATGAAAGCTTACCGCCTGAGGTTCAGCGGGTTCGATCCTCATCCCAGGAAATGGAATTTTCATTTCCTGGATTTGGCACAACAAAGGTACAGTGCGGCGTTGAGTTCCGCTACTCATCACGGAGAGCAATATTAACGTGGAATTCTCAGGTGCCACTCTGCCGCTTGCCTTCTTGCTAGGCGAAGGAAATGAAAATACTAAACTTTCAGCCCCAATATTTTCATTTCCTGGAGGTAAATCGAACGCCCCTGCAACTTGTCGCGTTTACAGTCCCTTTTACGCTCATGTTTCTGCGCTACCTTTTGTACTTGACCATTTAAACACAATATTAATAAACCCACTTATTATTAAATTTGAAACATTTTCTAATAAAAAAAAATACTACAGAACCAAGAATTCTACAATCTTATCACTCTTAACACTTAACCTTTCACAAAATCTAGCGATGATCAACTCACACCGTGACATCGTACAATGGGACAGTCCGGATACAAATGAACTAGAATTAATAGATATTTTGTGGATATATAAAACAGGTTTTTGTTACTTAAGTGCTTTGCGTCTTTGAATACGTATTTATTTGACCGATTATTGCAGAAAGAGGCGAGTTATGGTTTTGAAGTGTGATTCCTTTAAGAATTTTTTTTTATTTGATTTGGTTGTAATGCAAAGAAAATGTCCACGATAGTGAAACAAACATAAATATGTAGGATTTAAGCTTAGACATAGTATTCACTCAACTCAACTTCGTCCCACTCAACGCATTGCGGGGACGCTACTAATTTATAAATCACTACTTTTTACACACACACACACATTGTGTTGGGCAGCGAAGCTGGAACCAAACATACACGCTTTAGAATTCAAGCCATGAAAGAAGCAGGTTTCCACCCCTTGCAGCTCGCCACCTTCCGCCCAAACCAAGATATTGTGTGTTAAGGCAGGCCCAAAAACTGAATCCTGCACCGCTTGCCTTACAGAGAGGAGAAATTAAAATTGTTTTTAAATACTTAACCATCCCTCAAGCGGGAATCGAACCGACATCTAATTGCGTTTAAAGTCAGACGCTGTCACCATCAGGGTCCATGAAAAATTGGGGCAGTTTCCGTGGACCCGGCTAGTGGTTTTACGTCGGTTAGTCGGCCTACCATTTGCCGGCTTAGGTACTTGTACTTGTAAAGGGGTTTCCTGACGAATAAAAAACGAAGAAGGAATTGAAGCTGTATCTATCTCCTAAGCACATAAAAATACGCCACAACGTCTTCATATATAACAAAAGTTATAACAACCGTAAGAATTTCAACATAGACTTAATTGCGGTAAAGCATCAACGGTTAAAGCCGAAGTTTGAATATTTCCGCCGATATTAGTTCAGTAGTCATGATATATGCGGTACGAGTGCGACATCTGTCATTGATTCGAGTGACGCGGGTGCGTTTAGTAGACGCGATTTTATTTTATGGATCTATTATGCCTTTTGACGTGTATAATTAATATTAACGTGTTGAGTACTTATGTACATACATACGTACACACATAAGAAGTTATATTTTTTTGGAAGAACAAAATAAAAATTTTTGTTAGGTGGTAGGAGGTTCGTCCTCCGACTGGCTCGCGACCACTATCATGTCAAAGACGAACCGCCAAATATCTAATGATGTGTTCCGGTTCGATGGCATGTAAGCCAGATTTTCCCCTTTCCCACCCATCCTTTCCCCAAAATGTGGTGGTTCTGATAGTGGACTACTACATTGTCCCCCCTTCCATCAGTATCCTCTAGGTTGGCAACGCATCTACAACATCTCTGGTGTTGTAGATGTCTATGGGCGAAGGTAACCACTTACCATCAGGTGGTCCTTCTGCTCGTTTGCCATCCGGTATCAATAAAAAAAAAATTCCATCTAAAAATTTTATCCTTCGCATTGTCTTAAGTATAGCGGCATAATAATAAAGTAGAAAAAACGACATTAATAACAGAAATAAGGACATTTAATTCGTTGATTTTTCTATTAAAACGCTAGTTAAATAAATTTTATTTAAATATGATAAAACATATTTCTAAGTAATTAAAATAAATATTAATTGTGCGCATCATTAACATGAGCTTTTCCTTAAAGTTTGTTTTTTATAATTTAATATATATTTTTTTTTTTATTTCGAACCTTTTGTATTTTTCTTGTAATATTGTCACTATAATTGCTTATTTTAAGCATAAATGTGAATTCTAATAAGTAAGTGTTGACGTTGCGCTGCAGTTTTCCAACTCTTTAGCAGCGTCAATATTCATCTTCTGTTACCGTATATCAAGCCCCATTTGTTCCTTTAAATAAACTTTGGCTTTATTTTTATTTATTTATTTTATTTTTTGTACACTTATTACATAAATAATTATGTAAAATTTATTTTATCGTCAGTCGTGGCGCAGAGGTACAAGCGTGAATGTAAATGTTTGTGGTTTCCGTGAGGCCCCACTCCAAGAAATGGAATTTTTCATTTCTTGGAATTGGTGACAAGCAGTGTTGAGTTCCGCCACTCAGCACGTGCAATGCCTCAATCTGAAGTGGGAAAGTGGGGAACGGAGTGTCTTTTTCTTTTTTTTTTTTTTTTTATTCTGATAACGGATTTCCAAACGAGCAGCGGATCCCACCTGATGGTAAGTGGTTACCTTTCGTTTGATGTGACATCTGGCTAACACCAGAGATGTTGTAGATGCGGTTGCCAACCCAGAGGATACTGGGATGAAGGGACAATGTAGTAGTCCACTATCAGAACCACCACATTTTGGGGGGGAAAGGATGGGTGGGAAAGGGGAAAATCTGGCTTACATGCCATCGAACCGGAACACATCATTAGATATTTGGCGGTTCGTCTTTGATACATAGTGCGGTCATGAGTCAGCTTTCCGAGGAGAACCTCCTACCACCTAAAAAGAAAAACACTAGGCTACCTCTCTCTGCCTACCGTCCATTTCCTGAAGTGGAATCGAACCCACAAACTCCAAGCGTGTTTACACATTATATTATAATTATTATAAACCAAAACAAAAAAATCGTATCGTATAGTATAAAACGACACGAGAAATCATTTTAAAGTCAGTTTTGGCGTTTAAATGATTTAGATCAGCCTAGTCCAGAGAGAGAAATTTATGAATCCAACCGAAATAACAATCCAGTATAACTTGATCTTTCAATTCCTTTCAATATAACTAACTAAGAGGTCAACTTATTTTGAATAAAACTTTTTTGTTAGTAAACCGTTTAAGATCGTTTCGGTTCAAGATTCTATTCCGGGTCGTGTTAAAAACGTTTTTGTGGTAATTACCCGGTGAAATGTTACACTGTAGCGGTTGTATTAGTGTAATAAGGAAGGGTTATTTATGTTTCTTGAATGTGTAAAGTTGTCTGTATTCTGGATGTATTGGAATTTGGAATTATTTTTTTTTTAGCTTCACGCTGTAACCCGCATATAGCAGGGTAGGCAGAAGGAACCTAAGAACCTAGTGTTAAGGCACTCCGTTCCCCACTCTCCGCCGAATTGAGGCCTTGCTTACTGTCTGGCGGAACTCAACGTAGCGCTTTGCTCAGTGGAACCAAACCCAGGAAATGAATACATTTCCTGGAGTGGAAATCGAACCCACAACTCCATTTCCACATGCTTACAGTTGCTCCTTTATGCAATTAACGAATTGTGGGAATTAACGTACAAACTAATAGTAATTTATTTTAGTTACTAAAGGATTATATACAATATTAACATACTCGTGATCGGCTAATTTTTCTACAATTCACTCCCTGTTACCCTATCTTTATTCAAATAATATTTCCAATGTATAGAAAAATAATTTCTAATTAACAAAATTCCTAAATAATATTAATATCCGATAAATATTCATGAAAATAATTGAAACAAAAATAAGTATAAAATTAGTTAATTGCTAACATCTTAAAATTCTTATGTACTTTAGGAAGATGTTAAAAACTTCTTCTATTAATTAGGAACCAAAATATATTTGAAACCAAAAGTAAGTAAGAATTTATTTCCTTTTTACTATTCTTATTTTCTTCTTGCCATATTGGACTCAAACACGTCACAATAATTATATAAAATATACAAAAATAAACAATTAAAATGCAGAATCCATTATATTCATCTAATTTAGAATGCTCCCTTTAGTAATTTGCTGATCTGCCGACACGCTGCCCTCGTTCTCTATTCCTGTCTTCCGCCTTGTGTCAAATTATGGCGCGAAATTATTATTATTTTTTTTATTTTTTTATCTGTTAATATGTAGACGTTTGATTTGTGTTAATTAAGTTATTTTTAAAATAATTTATTTTTGTTTTTTAATTAGCGTAGAGGTGGAGACGTTTGGATATAGTTCCTTTTAGTTTAATGCTATGTTTTTGTTTTCGTGTAGATTCTGTTTGTATTTATAAAGCGTGCCGATTTAGTTTTTCTTTTTATCCTAAAATATTTTTCAAATCTCTGAATAGTCATAATTACTATCATTACGAAAGTCTTAAATTCAAAGAAGTTGTTCATTATTTAAACACCCTCTTCTATATTTTTAACATTTTTATCTATGTGGATTTAATTTTTGGAATATTGTGATTGCAAGAGACTATATTATAATACTTTTTTCTGTGCTAGTTTATTTTAGTCATTTTTTTTACATTTGATTTTACTTTGTCTTCTCTTGATTCAAGTTAGAGAGCGCTTTATCTGGCCTCGGAATCAGGATGTTTACAAAGTACTCCACATGCTGAGTTCATAGAATATTCTCAGAAGTAATACATTTAAATGAACTAGTTATAGAATAGAATACATCGCATTTTTACTAAATAAATGACGCATTGAGTTGAAAAGCAGAATTTTAGTCTAGAGAATAGAATACCATTATTGTAGTGTAAATAAGATGTTGGATGTATCGTCTCCAATTATTAATTTAAGTAAATACATTGACATTTCATATCACGTTTAAATATGAAATAATAATGATTAATTATATTCGCCACCCAAAATAAATAATGGCTCTCAGTGCCATCTAGTAAAGAAATTACGCACAGCTACGACAAAATGATAGATGTTTCTAAAGTAGACATAATAATATTAATATTATTTCATGAAATAACAAAAATAGTTCTAGACTAGAAGACAAAATATATTGCTTCCACAATAATCAAGATTTATTTATTTAAATTACTAGTTAAGCATTTAATTCACAAATTATTATGCATGCTTAAACTGAATTAAAGAATCTATTATAAATTGGATTTTTTTTCGTTACAAATTGTGCTCTAGATATATTATTATAATTATTATTTTAATTATAGATTAACAATATTTTCCTATTATTATTAATCTGTAGTAATGTATGAGTTGTCAACTGTGACTTGTGAGATAAACACCGAACACGTCAACTACTCAGAAAATAAAAATCGTTTTGGTTTTGGAAATATTTAAAAAAAACAAAAATGGTACAAACGGGAACAATGGAAGGCGCATTATTTGTAAGTTTACGATAAGATAATATAATATTTTAATTATAGAACGGAAATATATAGATTAGAATAAACAGTCAAGTTCCGACGAAGTTACATGTTTTCCAACCAATAATGAGATTGTTTTAATTAAATATGCTGTATGTAACTAAGATATAAGAAAAAACAAAATTAAGCATTTATATTCTCTTTCAATAACACATGCTTATTATTATATATAAAAACTACATTGTTGTGATAACCATAAACTAGAGCTTACTATATTTAGCTTAACAATTTATCTCTAGTTGTCCGAGAGAGCTCATTATTTTTATGATTTCATTACTTATGCTATAGTTTTACTTTTATAGCTTGAATAACCTACCAAGGTAGGTTAACTACAATATTGTAGTTTTATTTCAATAAATTTGTTTTTATTATATCTCTTTATAAACTGTTTTTTGTTAATTTTACATGTAAATCTAATTTATTCTCATTTGTTCATTACAGGAACCAACACTCTATATTGTAAAAGGAATGTGCATACTTGATAATGATGGAAACAGAATATTAGCCAAATATTATGATAAAGATATCATGCCCACCGCTAAAGAACAGAAGGCATTTGAGAAGAATCTTTTTAACAAAACACACAGGTATACATTTATATTTTTTTAAGCAGAGAGATGTTAGAGTATAAACACTCCATTCTTCACTTTCTGCTTGAATTCAAAACATTATGTATTGAGTCACTGAACTCGATGTTACTGCATTTTGTGTTATCAAAGTAGAGAAAATGAAAATAATTTACTTATAATCATTTCTCTGAACGGAAATTGAATCCACTACTTTTGATTTTATGTGTAGTATGGATATTTTTTATAATAAAGGTTATATTTTTTTTTAATTACAGAGCCAATGCAGAAATAATAATGCTAGATGGTCTCACTTGTGTATACAAAAGTAATGTAGACCTATACTTTTATGTCATGGGAAATTCACACGAGAATGAGGTATGTATTTAAACAATTATTTATCAATTATTACACTTTCATGTTTCTTCTTTCTTAGTTCTAGTGGATATTGGTGTTAATACTGTTTTTTAACTATTTATTTATTATTTATTTAATTAAATTTGTTATAATAAATTCTTTTGAAGTTGTCATGGTGCAGTGGGAAAGCATAAACATAAGGTATAAACATGAGTATAACATAATGTAAACATAAGGTATAAATAAATTTCACCCCCCTTCAGGAGTGTGATTATATTTAAATTATTTCTTATTTTTCCACTCTTGTAACATAAAACTTTGTTTAGATCTACCACTTGATACAATGTTAGGATTTTGGGCAGAAGGCAAAGATGGCTTTACATTTAAAATATGCACTCTCTGAGAACACTATGTGACAATAACAAAGCTGAAAAAGATGATATGCATTATTCACATTTATTTATTTATTTGTTTTTTTATCTCTTTATCTATTCCTGCAATCTGCCCATTTTGGGCATTTAACTGGTGGTTCTGAATTTCATTTGTCGAGCATAGAGCCATGGCATATCCATATAATGTGCGGGATAATAAAAAAAAATTAGATACTGATTTATGATACTAGTGAATCTTGTAGAGCTTTTCTCGTAATATGTTTGACGATGCAAGAGGACCTCATGAAGTCACAATATTTATTTACATAATGACTTGTTCAAATCCAAAATTTTAATTAAATCCTTTTTTCATATGTTTTAAAGAATGATTTGGTTTGAAAAAATCTCTAGCAATGGAGGTGGGTGTTAATAAAAATTTTAAAGGAGACCCTTTTGAGCCTACACTTGGGTCACAAGTTCCTATCACTGCTCTGAGCTTCTTACTCAGGAAAACAATAGAATCCATTGAAGGCTAAATAGTTTCTTCTCTTATTCAAAAAAATATTAATTTTACAGTTAATACTCCAATCAGTACTCAACGCCTTATATGAATCGGTGAGCATCTTGCTGAGAAGAAACGTGGAGAAGCGAGTGCTGTTGGACAGCTTGGATGCTGTGATGCTGGCCTTCGACGAGATCTGTGATGGCGGGTGAGTTTTATTTTTATATTTGTGACTTAAAAAAAAATTTAAAAAAAATTTTAATGCAGTGAGACTCTAACCCGCGCTTCTTGGAAACCGTCCAAGCTCTCTGACTGCTAAACCATTGGATCTTATTTAGCTGCATTGAATTTTTTTACGCTTGATACAACTTACCTTTGTTGTTAGTTTCTCTGTAGAAAGATTTTTAGTAGGCGAATAAAAATGTATGGCTTAACGATCAGAGAAGAGAGTCAAAGGCCGTGAATTTGAGTCCTTCTATGTTCAAATTTTTTTTTTTTTTTTTCTTTTTTTTTTTTCCTATATATGTGATTAAGTTAAACTTTAAACTATCAAAACATACATTTTTTTCCTTTATATGTTAATATAATGATGCAGATGGTTAAGACATTTAATAGAAATTATTTTCATGAAAATTATTTAATTTTGTATATATTTATGTATGTATCAGTTGTTAAATTGCGATACTATAGTGTATAGTTCATATATGCGTTAAGTTAAAGGATTTTCAAATTTTGGGACAAACAGCCATATTTACCAAATTTTTTTTTTTGAAATAAAGTGCCCTATGGTGTGTTCTTTCTAATACCTCTAAGAATATGTGTAAAAAGTTTCATGATAATCGGATAAGTTTTTCTGGCGAAAAGTGTAACACTTATAATGTTAGTAGGCATTGTAGAGTATTAAATTGTCTACAAGTTTTCTGCTATTCTCTCATTCTGTAGTAAAACCCCTAATTTACGTGGTCTATTAGCAGGCTTACTATTTAAATCGACGACATTTTTTTCCCACCTTACAGTGTCATCCTAGACTCCGATCCGACTTCCATAGTGGGTAGAGCTGCCCTCCGCACGGACGACGTACCGCTCGGCGAGCAGACCGTTGTGCAGGTAATGGACCAGATTAACCGGTTGTTTTGGTAGAAAATGGTAGAATGTGGTAGCAAATGGTAGATTGTGGTAGCTTTTGTAAGAACATGACAATAGATTATTATTAGTGTAGTTAGGTGGTAGAAGGACCGTGGCTCGCGACCACTATCATGTTAAATGAACCGCCAAATATTTAATGATGTATTTAGAAAATGTATAAAAATTTTGAACTCAGCGGAAGTCGAATCCGCGGCTTTTGGATACCGTCCATCGCTCTGACCGCTAAGTTATGTGTTCTTATCCAGCTACGTCGAAATTCGTATGCGTTTGTTACAACTTATTTTTGTTGTTAGCATCTCTGTAGAGAGATTTTTTACAAATTTCTGCTGCCCAAAAGATTATTTATAAGAACAATCGTTTGGCAAGAGAGATAGCTGTTTATTCAATATTTTTTTAAGTTTTCGGTGCGTTCATAATTTTGATACGTTTCCTAAATATGTTTTATACAGTTTCTAAAGAGGTGTTCTGACTTTGATCAATAAAAAAAATAACAGAAAAGATAACAGGAGAAATTAGGATTAGAAGTTTAGATTCGTTCTAAATAAAGCATAATTATTATAGCAATATAATAGAAATATTTTTTTAGTAGATATAGTAAGAAAGTAAGATATGGTAGAATTTAGTAGGTTATAGCAGCTTTTGGTAGTTTTTCTGATATGTAGTATTAATTTTAGGTTAGGTTATTATAAAATGGTAGGATTTTTATTAAGCTTAGGTGATAATAGTAGATTTTTCAAAATTTTAGACAAAATCTTAGATATTGTTATATATTTTGCAATTGAAATTGAAAAATCAATATTTTTTTTTCTAAAAATGAATATAATTAGATTATATTATTAATTTGTAGTTATTACAACGATATGGAATATAAGCTCTACAACGAAATCACAACCCGACGTGATGGTGGGGGAGAAAATAAAAAAAATATATTAAGAACAAAAAAATAATAATAAATAAATGCAGTTTTTTTTTTCATTTTATGTCGAATTCACTAACATTTAAAACATATTCTAATAATTATTTGCATATTTTTTTTTTAAAAAGGATAGTTTATAAGATAATTTGTTACAATTAAAAAAGAACCTACATCTGTGATTGATTTAATAATAGATTTTCTACAGTAAATAAATTGTTTATAACGAAAATTAAAACATAAATAAATATTTAAATAGATTTAAATTTACACCTATATTTTAAAATGATTCATTCCCTAAAAATAAAAAAAGAATATAAATATATGACCTTTAAGTTCTATCATCACAGATTATTAATTGTTCTCGACAGATTAAAATATATTTAAAACGTAATTTTGACATATCCATAGATTATAAATTGTTAGAAAGAACAAAAGTAAATTAATATTGTGCCATGTTAATTTTAATTATCACTTTTTTTTATTTAACGTAAATAATACATAATTCTTAAATGGGAATGTTATGGGATATTACTTTTTTAATTAGTTATTTTTTCATATGAAAATTTGTCTGCAAATTCGATTGCATACATACATACGTAGCTTCACGATGTATCCCGCATATAGCAGGGTAGGCAGAGGGAACCTAATTAAGACACTCCGTTCCCCACTTTCCCGCCGAATTGAGGCATTGTGCTGAGTGGAAGACTCAACGCCGCGCTTTGCCGTGTTGCAAGCCAGGAAATTGAAAAATTCCATTTCCTGGGTGGAGGTCGGACCCACAACTGTCGCGTTTGGTCGCACTTGAAATGCCTCTGCGCCACGACATGCGAATTTGCATACACTTTATGATATATACCATTTCCCTAGTTTTGTTTATATTAATACTACACTATATGTTTTATTAATTCCTTTTGTGTGATCACTCACTAAGTTAGTAATGGTAGAGTTATATACCTGTACCCCAGTTTTTTTTCCCGTTTCATTGCCTGAATTTCGAAAAATCCTTTCTTAGTTCTCCCTGCACTTCTTTAAAGGAGCTTAAAGTACCGATTTCAGCTTTCTAAAGAAGTTTCAGCTGATGTTGTCTGTCGGTCACTGGTCATTCAAATTAATTTTAAATAATTTGACGTCCATATATTTTTAATTAAAATTATAAAATGGAGTCATAGAAAGGCAATTCGGTGGTAAAGTGGAGAGCAGTATCATAAAAGAACAGAGTGTCTTGGGTTTCGCACCTACCCTGCTATGTGTGAGATTACAGCGTGTAACCAAAAAAAAATATACATATATAAAATATATAATTATATTCTGATTTCAGGATATTATAGAGCACTGTCCTGAAGTAAAAAGTAAGGTTTTTAATATGTGAATAACATTTTTTTTTTAAGTAACATTGACTTAAAAAAATATAACGGTGTTTCCCTCTCCTTCTTGACTTAACGATTAATTTGACATACATATATAAAAACCAAGAAGTTCAATTCGTTATATTATAAATTGAAGTAAAAAAAAAATAGATAAACTAATTTAGTTTGAAGTATTCTAAATATCCTCATATAATCAATAATTATTAGTAAATAAAAAAAAAAAATCGATATAGTACTTGTTTTTGTAATTCTTATATCATTTTGATTTTCGATACACAAGTAGTTTTCTAAATTATAACTTAGTTAATCTATATATATCCCATAACAAACCTCTTTTTCCTTTTTTTAATTATGTGCACTTTAGTTTTTGTGTGTGCGTGTGAAATCCTCATAAATATTTAAAAAAAAAAAAAAAAAAACGTATCACAAAACATACATAATTCGTTAAGTATTCTTTCTCTGTATTATAACTGTCATTTGTGTTGTTTATATGCTGTGGTTCAAAATGGTATTTATGACAGATTGCATATAATGACATTAGATTTTTAAATTATATTTGTTTTTTTTTTTGATACTATTTTGTTGTTTAATTTAGAAGTTATGTTTTTTTTTTATTTCTTTTCTTAATATAATTTGAATAGATAATATAATGAATCCATATTTCAGGTTCTGTTCAACTTAATGAATAGCAATAATTAAAATACGACCACGATATGGCAACACTTATCGTATCACACAAATAGTTTTTAGTCTTTTTTATCTGTTATTGTATTTTAGAATATATATATTAGCAAATTTATTTTGTTTTTATTTTATGTATCCTTAATATTTATTTTTTGGTTCTATTTAATATTTTATCATATTTTAATGTAAAAATTACAATAAATTATCATTTCATATCTAATTAAAAAAAATTAAACAATTACATAAAGTAAAAAAAATAATTTGATGCTTAAAATTTTATAAATTTATGACGATTTTTGACGTCATTATTGTCTTACATCTATGTATTTTTTTTAAATTAGTTTTCCAAAAGTGATTCCTTATATAAAGTTTAATATCATTTAACTCACCATGTTAGTAAAGTGAAAGTGTTAGAAAGCTAAATTTGACCCACATTTTAAGAATGCAGTTCTCAAAATGGCCCCGACAACAAAATGGCGGATTAGATATTTTTATACAACCTACCCAATATGAATATCAAATGAAAGGGTTTATCTTGAAGAATACAATATGGTATGAAAAAAAACGAATCTTAATAGAACGGAGTGTCTTAACACTAGGTTTTCTGGTTCCCTCTGCCTACCCTGCTATATGCAGTATACAGCGTGAAGCTAAAAAAGACTTAATATTTATTCTTATATTATGACTGAATTTTGCAAGACCTTTATATGTTTAAAACTTTATCCTATCGTGATATATAAGCTATAATATTGCAAAGTTTAATTTTAATTAGTTCAGTAGTTTTTGCTTGAAATAATTACCAACATTGAGACATTATCACTACGTTTCCCATTTATAATAGGATTATAAAAACAAAATTAAAATTACATCATATTTTATTTAATTGTAACATTGTATATATTATAAAAGTTGCCATATTCAAATAATTTTATTATAAAAGTTTGATAGGTCATGTTGATTACAAATGTGATAAGAAGTCAATTTGTTTACTCTTAGTTATCTACACAGATAAAACTTTTTTATAGCTTTTTTATTAAGCTACATGTATACGAATATCGTCGGATTAGAGTATCATTA
Source organism: Philaethria dido (assembly GCA_033558755.1). Classification (NCBI taxonomy): domain Eukaryota; kingdom Metazoa; phylum Arthropoda; class Insecta; order Lepidoptera; family Nymphalidae; genus Philaethria; species Philaethria dido. The sequence continues at coordinate 25,204 of JAKGSA010001283.1, read as the reverse complement.
TGTTAGGGACATTTTTTATTATTATTACTCAAAAAAAAAATGTAAAAATTACTATTTAAATGTGTAAAAAAAAAAAACCCGTTCCCCATATCCCAACGAATTAACGTATTGTTTAGTAGCGGAACTCAACGCCGCGCTTTGCCTTGTTACAAAGCGAGGAAATGAAATTACAAAATATTACATAATATTTTCATTTCCTGAAGTGGAAATCGAACCCACAATCTATCGCGTTTACAGTCGCACGCTAGTGCCTCTGACCGCCACGACAGGCTTTGCTTGCCACGTTTTTAAAAATATATATAAATATTTAAATTTCTAGTTAAACTTTTTTACAAAAACAATTTTTTGATTTTTTTTTTAAATTATTATTTTCAACTAGCTGTGCCCACTGCTTCGTCATCATAGAATTAACAAACAGTTATATAATATTCGAAGATTTTTTCTAATCTAAAAGTAGCTTAAGTTACTCCTTATTATATCAGCTACCTGCCAGTAAAAATCCAATAAAAACTGGTCCAGCCATTTTAGAGGTTAGCTGGGACAAACAGACAGACAAAAAATGTAAAAAATGTTATTTTGGTATAAATACCGTAGATATATTGCAATTATTTTATTGACACTGCAATTATTTTTAGCTATACGCTGTATCATGCATATAGCAGGGTAGGCAGAGAGAACCTGACAACCTAGTGTTAAGACACTCCGTTTCCCAATTTCCGCCGAATTGAGGCATTGCGTGCTGAGTGGCGGAACTCAACGCTGCGTTTTACCTTGTTACCAAACCCAAGAAATGAAAAATTGCATTTCCTGGAGTGGGAATCGAACCCACAACCTGTAGCGTTTACAGTCGCTTGTGCCTCTGCGCACGACAGGCGCTAATTTTATTTATATATATATATATATATATACTTACTAATTCTTAAACTATCTTTTTCAGGTGCTCCAATCAGCAAAGGAACAGCTAAAATGGTCGCTCTTAAAGTAAAACTACTTGTAAATAATTTATAATATTTAATAAAATCAATAATAACATATATTTATATTTTTTTAATATCTTTATTTACATTTAATATCCTTTTTAATATCGTAGGTTCGAATTCGTAATAGTAAGAGTGATAAGTAAGGATTGGCAAGGATTGTTTTTAATTTAACCGATTTTAAAAGGTGGTTTTTCAATTCGATTGGTTTATGTGAAAAACGCGGTTATGATTCTCTTTTATATGATAGCTAGTGCTTCTGATATGAGGTCTCGTTTAAGAATTTAGTTAAGATCCTGACAAGTAGTTTTTTTGAGTTATTCGTAATTTCAGTTTGGTTTTTGTTATTATTAAAATTTAGTTTGTTCTTTTTTAATTCATATAAATAATACATATTATGTTTATATTTTTATTGAATTAAAACCAGTTCTCATTACCCAGAAAAAGAAAACTACAGTTAATTGAGGTATATGTGTAGAGATTCTACCCTTATTCCTTTTTAAAGAGTACAAATAAAATAGATAACAAGAATAGAAAAAAAGATTTATAATAAAAAAACTTGTCAACAATTACATATTTTTCTATATATATTTTTAATATATATATATATATATACTATATATATATTTAAATTCAACAATTAATCATTAGGCGAGGTGTAGTATTGAGTTTAGATATTTGTTTTGAACACAAGGATGATTTTTATCTTTTTAATGAGTTTAAAAAGAACATTTTCAAAGGATGCACCACCAGCTAGCCGATTGAGTTGCTTAGACGCTGAAAAATAAAAAAAAACCGTATTAAAAACTGCAACTACATAACCAGGAATTGAACCCCAACTTTTTGATACCGTCCAAGCTTTAGCCTTAACTAGATGTGAATATGTGTGATACATTTATACAGGCATTGTTAAGAATATATAGCATTTTAAAATTTAATCTATATATTTTTTTCGCTTCACGCTGTATCCCGCATATAGCAGGGTAAAGAGAGGGAACCTGAGAACCTAGTGTTAAGGCACTCCGTTCCCCACTTTTCGACTAATTAAGGGATTGCTTGCTGAGTGGCGGAACACAACGCCGCGCTTTACCTTGTTACCAAAACCAGGAAATGCCTCTATGCCTCAATTCGGCGAAAACTGTCTTAACACTAGATTCTCTTTGCCTACCCTGCTATATGCGAGATAAAGCGTAAAGCTATGTTTGTATGTAAAATAAGAAAAATAATTACAATAAAAAAATATATATATACAGGGTGTGAGGACTCGCCTTAC
>JAKGSA010001283.1:0-18591 GCA_033558755.1 Philaethria dido | reverse complement strand
TAGAGAACATAGTGTCTCTACACTATTCGCCATTTTCCGCCCGAATTTGAGAAGTTGCGTGAGGTACAAGTGTGTGACTGTAAACGCGACAGGATGTGGATTCAATTCCCAGGAAATTTCCATTCTCCAGGAAATAAAAATATTTAATATATTATTTAATATTTCATGTACTCTTTTTTTTTAACTTTACGCTGCATCCCGCATATAGCGGGGTAGGCAGAAGGAATCAGAGAATCCTAGTGTTAAGACACTCCATTCTCTTTCAACATTTCCGTTTCCCACTTTCCGCTAAATCGAGGCATTGCGTGTTGAATGGCGGAACTCGACGCCGCGCTTTGCTTTGTTACCAAACCTAAGAAATGAAAATACTAAATTTTACATTTCCTGGAGTGGGAATCGAACCCACAACCTGTCGCGTTTACAGTCGCACGCTTGTGCCTATGCGCCACGACAAGCGTTTCATGTACTCGCTCTGGTAAAATGGTAAAGCGCGACGTTGACTTTCTCTACTCAGCACGCTATCCCTCAATTCAGTAGAAAAGGGAACGGAAATGTTAGAACGTAGTGTCTTAACACTAGTATCTCAGGTTCCCTCTGCCTACCTTGCCATTTGCGGGATACACCGCGAAACATCAAAAAAAAATAAAGCAAAATGACCGACGAGGCAAATTGCTGGTTACCAGGATATTAAAATAAAAATTATGCCAGAAAAAGTGTACAGCTGAATATATATAAATATTTTTTTTTTAAAGCTTCACACTGTATCCCACATATAGCAGGGCAGGCAGAGGGAACCTGAGAACCTAGTGTTAAGACCCACCATTCTCTTTTAAAAATTCTGTTCACCACTTTCCACTTTATTGAGACATAAAATTAAATACTAACCTCTATACCAAAAAGCACTACCGAACCCAAGTTAGGCACATCCTTCTTCAACTTTTCCTGCAATTCAGGAGTGAACATGGAGAATTTTGTCTTTTCAAACACAAGTGCGGCATCATCTATTTTAATATCTTTTGTTGTGTGTCCAAGCCCTTTGGGATATTGTTCAGAGACATATACTGGTATGTTGAAATGTTTTGCTGCTTCTACCTGAAATAATATTGTGGTATGCAAAATACATGTTTTTCACAATACATAATATTTTGGCCAAGTTAGAGGAAAACAGCTTCATGTTTAATCTAGAATAGTTGAGGCGGATAGGAAGAACTGTTTCAAAACACTTTACTCCACTTTCTGTCCAGATTTGAGACATTGCATGTTAAGGTGGGTATAGAAATAATAAATATGTTTATGTAATTGATTTAACGGTATAAGAGATTTTACAAATAAAGGGGTAGTTGTTCCTGAGGTGGTGGAGGGTAGACCGAGAACTATTGTGAGAATTAGAGTTAATCTAGAAGTATGTAAGCTAAAGTGAGTTTTATTTCAATAATCACTCCCCCAAGTCCTACCGCTCCACAATAACCTCACAAGCAACATTGATGGTTTTTATTTTTCAAATATTATTTATTAGATGAGCCTTGACCAATCTCATTTATTAGCCATTGACATTAGAAACTTGGACCCAAAATTATAATGCCTTTACCACACAGAAGTATGACTGGCTTATTTTACTTAGCTAAGTACATATATATATATATATATGAAGTAAAAATATGTCCATCTGAACAACACTGCCAAGACGATATATGATTATGAGGAAAAATTATATCTTGTGAGAAGGTAATGTTTATATTTTTTCCTTGTATAAAAGTATTATTAATTAAATTTCACTTTTTATATATATTTATTATATTATTGAAGAAATAATAATTTAAATATGATTATAACATAATATGTAAGGCAGAAATTAAAATTAAAAATTAAAAATGTATAAATAAATCTAAAATTTAAACTTATAAATAATAGCTATATATAAACATTCAAGTTAGAGACACAAAATATTACGTAATCAAAATACACACCATCTTATTCGCAACTTTGACGACTTCGCCAAAATGTTTAATATGCGGCCTAAATGTTTCTTGTATATCACATAATAGAAACGCAGTTTTCTGTGCTTCTAAAGCTCCTAACTTTAATATATTACGCGCCATTGTTAATTAACTATAATTATTTTAAAATGCCGGTTCCTGGCCTTAGTTTTTGTTATCTATAGAATTCTAGATAAATCTTGAAAAGGCAAGTTTTTAACCTTTGATTTGCGGTTTGAAGAGCAAGAGACCAAGAGTATGTTATCTTGACGTTTCGATTTAGGTGTTTATCTGTCAGTGTCAACTGTCATGTTTGATAGATACGTTTCGTTACAAAAACTAACTTTAAAATGACACTTAAAATTATTTTTTGTTTTTAAAAATTGTTATATTGTTTTATTATCTTTTGCTTTTATTGCTTCTGATGTGGTCCCATTTAAATTTAGTTAAGATCTGACAAGTAGTTCTTCAGTTATTTTTAAATTATCTTACTTTTTAGATTGCATTTATTTGCAAGCCGGTTTTCTTTTTATGTTATAATTTTAATTATTGTAGATGTTTCATTAATTTATTTAAGTTCCTAAATTATTCACACGGATCGAATAAAATACATAGGTGTTTTGACTTGACTTATTGATTTTTTTTTTTAAGTATTTGTCTTATTTTGTAAATTTAGGCAAAAGTAATTTAGTCGTCAGCTGATTCACTTTTCGCTATAATTTTTTTATGTAAGATATATGTTGTTTGTCTTTTATTTTTCATTTTAATATTATAAAAGCCAACACTCCTTTCATAATGTCTTACTAAATAATCGAATACGATGAATTGCTAAGAACATTTCAGTAGGTGTAGCTTAGATTTTTGTCAAGTAAATGATACAGAACCATCAATAATCCGATATTAAGAATAATTACGTTATGTTTAATATAATACTCCATTTTTTATTAATATTGGCTTGTATAATACGGAGAAATGGTTAAAATAAAAAATATATAAAACATATTTTATGTTAAAAATAGATACAAGAAAAAATATTTATATTAAACTTACTATATAATAAGGAATTAAATATAAAAACAATAGTATCGAATTCAGCGGAAAACATGAACGAAGTGTCTAGTGGATAAGGCATGAAGCGTTTTTTTCTTGTTTTTTATCATACACATAAATAGGTATTTATTATGTAGCATTAATCATTGACGCGAGGAGGAATCTTCAAACACAATGCCTTTTAAGAATACTATTTGCCAGTACTTACTCTTATATATCATCCTCGTTGACGCGTAACAACGCGGTTGTCTTTAGCAATGTATGTGATTTTGTTACTTTTATATGTAACATGGATGTCAAACCATGGTAGTGTGTGTAAATAGTAATTTGTTAATTTATCATACGTTTTATGCATTATTTTAAAAGTATTAGCATAACGCGACAGGTTGCGTTCGGATTTCACTTCAGGAAATGTAAAATTTAGTATTTTCATTTCTTGATTTGGTAACATGGCAAAAGCGGGCGTTGAGTTCCGCCACCAACACGCAATGCCTCACCCGGCGGAAAGTAAACGGAATTGAAAGAGAATGGAGTGTCTTAACACTAGTTCTCTTGGTTCCTCTGCCTACCCTGGGCTATATATGCGGGATAAGAAGTGAAGTTAAAAAAGTATTAGCATTCTTACACTACTCTATATAAACTATAAGTGTGCCAAGTTTCCATACGCCTCGTCCGCGTATTCTTTCAGAGCAGTAAAGGAGTACAAAGTACGTATTTATATATACATAATATGTTAGGGTTATAATTTTTTTATTATCACGATAAAAATCTAAATAATATATATCATATTATATATCATTCCCTTCTGATTGACTGGCTTGTAGTAATGCTGACCCTTTGCCATGTCGAGGGAACCATAGCATTACAAATATTTCTCGCTAAGTGAGAGTCGAACTCACAATCTTAAAATTTACTACCACAGAAACTACCCACTGTGCTACGATAGTTGCTATTATTCGTATTTTTAACTAAGCATTTTATCCTTTATTATAGCTAAATTACATAAATAAGTAAATTCAGTTACTATGATATTCCGGATGGCACCCCATATGTATACCCTATATTTGTTTGGTAGGAGTTCGTCCTCCGTCTGCCTTTGACCACTATCATGTCAAAGACGAACCGCCAAATATCTTTATGATGTGTTCCGGCCTCATGGCATGTAAGCCAGGTTTTCCCCTCTCCCACCTATCCTTTCCCCAAAATGTGGTGGAAACCTGATATGACTACTACATTGTCCTCCCCTTCCATCTATATCCCTTTAAGTTAGCAACGCATACAACATCTCTGGTGCTTGTAGAGGTTCATGGCGAAGGTAACCACTACCATCAGGTGGTCCCTCTGCCTGTTTGCCATCCTTTATCCATAAAAAAAAAAAATATTACTGTAAAGATCTGTTCAACAGTTCTTGTGTGAAAGAGTAAACAAACATCCATCCATTCTCTCACAAATTTCTTCATACTAGGTAAGCAATATTAGTAGGCGTTCATTTTTGCTTCATTATAAAAGGCAAACTTCAGATGCTAATTACAAGGATGTGATAAAATATCGACAATTATACCAAATTTTTACTTCTATAATTGTTACTTTTTTCTTTTTTTTAAATTTAACCGCAAAACTTCATATTGCAAAAAAAAAAAACCAACGCGACCAATAAAAATAATTATATCTATTTAGTCCATTTCTATTACCTTTGTTTCGACCGACAACAGGTAAAAGTGGTTTTTATGAAAGCCCTCCCGCCAAAGCACGCGTCGGCGCCATTTTTGTTTATTTTTTTTAAAATTAGGATAGAAGATTGCCGTGGGCCAAAACAGTCAGTCAAAAGTCACGCGTTCGGATACTAAAAAAGGTGAAAAAAATGCAAAGGATCGTGAATGATACAGTTTTTTCGGTAAATTAGAGATTTAGATTTTTTTAAAGAGAAATTGCGTGTTGGATGTTGGTAATAATACGTCTGGCTTTGGTTTTCGGGAATGGGACTTATTCTAGGTATACCGTTTACCATTTTATTGTTTTATTCATGAAGGTCTTATATTATAGATTTGAGACTCAAATTATCGTCATCAATTTTTGAGAAGGAATTCTTTTTTCAGAGGTCATCGTGGCGCAATGGGACATCGTCTGGTTATAAAGGTGATTGGTTGTGGGTTCGATTCCCACTCCAGGAAATGAAAATATTAAATAATATTTAGTATTTTCATTTCCTCGCTCTGGTAACAAGGTAACAGCGCGGCGTTGAGTTCCGCCACTCAGCACGCATTACCTCAATTCGGCGGAAAGTGGAGAATGGATCATAATAGAACGTAGTGTCTTAACACTATGTTCTCAGGTTCCCTCTGGCTATTCTCTTATGCGCGGGATACAGCGTGAAGCTATAAATAAAAAAATATTCAGAATCAATCGTGGTGCAGTGGCGAGATCCGCGACGTAATTTAATGTCTCGAATTTGAATGCAAAGCGGTGAACGGAGTGTCTTGACACTGTATTTACTCTTTGATTATCCTGCTATATAAAGCAGTGAAGCTATTTTGTAATATAGATTTGCTTCTCAAATTATTATGGTAAATTTTTGGGACGGAAATATTTTTTCTTATTGGTTATCGACAAATAATTTAACATATTTATGATAAGGTTAGGCTTGTTCGACGTAATTAGAATGAATGAATAATTAATAAGTTGAAACATTTGGTATCAATCTAAATTATAGATTTTTTTATAGGTCTTTATTTTTTGTTATAGCCGACATATCTTTTAAATATATGTTTTTGATCTCTTTATTTACAAATAAAAAAAAAAATTAGTTAGAAGTAAAATTTACTTCCTTAAAATAAAAAGTGAGTTATTTAAGAATATTATAAGTTATTTTATTATTATTCTAAAAATAGTAATCCTATTCTTTGTTTGTCTTTGCTCTAAAATACGTTAGTACATTTTATATTTCTAATATGAATCTAAACATGAATTGTATAAATTTCTGAATTAAAAAAACAACAAGCAAATAAAAAATCAGATGAAAATATTATGAAGCGTATTTAAATGACGTAAAAATCAAAATTTACAGAAATTAGGTATAAAAATGCCTTCCCCGTAAAGCTTGCATTTCCAGTAAATTGGACTACTACAAATTCTTTAACATACACCTATAACATATTTACTCTATTATTGTTATATATTTTATCTATGACATTAGGTTTTCCCGCCAAAACAGTGGCGCCATCTTGTTTAGCCCGCGGGTGCGGCGCGTGCTTTGTGTAACATTTAAGTTTAGTTTTTGTTTTAATAAAATCGTTTATAATTACAGTCATTTGAAGGGTTTACGTATTCCAGAGGGCAGCCTAATTGTTGGCGGCAGCGAGTTTTTTGTAGAAAAATAGTTATTCGCCGAAAATTTGTAATATCTTTTTAAATAGTGATAGTTATAACTATAAGATAATTTTCTGTTAATGTTTTAATGCCTAAGCAAAAGCTTAAAAGAGAATTTAATGGCAAGACGCTGAGTTTCCGACACTCATTTGGCGGAAAGCGCCTATTCGAGAATAAGAGTGGAGACATGAAAATAATTTAAATAAAATAGTGTTCAAGTTAGTGCCAACGATGGCCTTATGTCATATTCTTCTTTATCTAAAACCCATATTTTCCACATTTCCTGGTACACATACATACATAGTTTCACGCTATATCCCGCATATAGCAGGATAGGCAGAGGGAACCTAGTGTTAAGACACTTCGTTCCCCACTTTCCGCCGAATTGAGGCATTGCATGCTGAGTGGCGGAACTCAACGCCGCGCTTTGCCTTGTTACCAAACCCAGAAAATGAAAAATTCCGGTTCCTGTTTGGAATCGAACCCTCAACCTGTCGCGTTTATAGTCGCAAGCTCGTGCCTCTATGCCATGACGGGCGTTTCCTAATAATCCCGAGAAATCCTCTCTTAGTGTGCCCCTACACCCCAAAGAGCCTATATACTAAATATCATGTTTCTATGGCCACTAGTTTCACCTGTACGTTGTCTGTCAGTCACTCAGTAACGCAAGCGTTTTACGTACATGGGTTACTACTGTTGTCTCGATCATTTTCATTCAATTATACTTATACCTAACTTAAATAAACGAAAAGTATGGAATGGAATTTTTTACACTAGACCCTCTATTGATTCAGAAATGTAAAAAAATATTTTTTGTGGTTAATCGTAATAAGTAATCGTTAATGCTAAGTTTAAATTGCATTACCGTAAATACACCATAGTGACGCAATTGCAACTTGCATTAAATATTAAATAATTCACAGGTTCAAAATATAAAAAAACAACGTTATGTTATGTGGCGAAACTAAACGCCGCGCATTGTGTCAACTTAAAGCGGAGAAATGCTTATAATATAAATATCTATATAGAAATACGTGAAGCAAAAACTTTGGACCCCGTTTACGAAAATTACGCGGACGGAGGAGCATGAAACTTGGCACACTTATAGTTTATATAAAGAAGAAATGCAGAATGCTAACGTGTTTTTAAAATAATGCATAAAAAGTATATTAAATTAATTACATTACATTGATAAAGATAACGCGTTGTTAACGCGTCACCAAGGACACTAGTCATAATTAACCTGAGTGAGCATTGAATACACAATCACCTACAGTGAAACACAGTTTTACTCCTTAACCTAAATGATATTTCAAAAATTACAGAAAACCCATTAACTAATTAAATTATCGTCGTTTTACCGGTTTAGGGAGTAAAAAAATATTAAAATCCAAAAAAAAAATAGAGTAAAAAGTGAAGACGGAAAGCATCGGCGCCACTGACACTTCGCTTTTGTGGTTCCGACACGCCCTCGGCGCCGCCGCGGTTTTATGTTATGTTTAGTAATATTAGTTGTAGGTAATATTTTAGAGCCCATCGTGATATAGTTTGGTCGGAGTTCGATTCCCACCCCAGGAAATGAAAATATGTAATAATATTTGGTATTTTCATTTCCTCGCTCTGGTGACAAGGCAAAGCGCGGTCTTGAGTTCCACAACTCAACACGCAATGTCTCAATTCGGCGGAAAGTTAAAAGAAAACGGAGTGTCTTAACACTAGGTTCTCAGGTTTCCTCTGCCTACTCTGCTATACAGCATACAGAATACAGCGTGAAGCTAAAAAATTAAAGAAGAAAGAGAGGATAAATGCGATAGAGTAAGTTCGGTTTTCACTCAGGCTAGTGATTTTTTGTTATGTTTAGTTGTTATATTAGTTTTAGAGCTCATCGTGATATTCATTGGTTGTGAGTTCGATTCTCACTCAGGGTAGGGGTTAAAAAATAACGGATTGTACTCCGGGAGTACTGGCAGAATTGAAGACTTGAATATTAACTATTCCAAAATATCAAAAATGTATAACGTTAACATTTTTGATATTTTGGAATAGTTAGGGAATAATTTGGGACGAATTGCTTTAATAATGAATATAAAACGGAACGTAAATGTTGATAGAGAACGGAGTGTCTTTCTTAACACTAGGCTCTCTCTGACTACCTCCCTTAGCGAGAAGACCGTGAAGCTGAAAAAAATGTGTTTGGATTCGATTCTCATTCCGGTTAGTGGTTTATGTTTATTTTGGTTGTAATATTAGTTCTAGGTAATATTTTAGAGCCCATCGTGATATAGATTGGTTGTGAGTTCGATTCCCACACCAGGAAAAGAAAATATTAAATAATATTTGGTTATCATTTCCTCGCTCTGGTAACAAGGCAATGCGAAGAGTTGAATTCCGCCACTCAACTTTTAATATCTCGATTTCAGGCGCAAAGTGAAGGACGGAGTGTCTTGACACTAGGCTCTCTCTGACTACCTTCCTTTGAGAGAAAGCCGTGAAGCTAAAAAAATGAGATTGGATTGGATTCTCACTCAGGGTAGTGCTTTAATCTTTAGTTGTAATATTACTTGTAGGTAATATTTTAGAACCCATCGTGATATAGGTTGGGCGGGGTTCGATTCCCACTCTAGGAAATGAAAATATTAAATAATATTTGGTATTATCATTTCCTCGCTCTGGTGACAAGGCAAAGTAATTAAAGTAATTCGTGCCAAATTATTTCATAACCATTCCAAACCATAACAACCATAACAAAAGTGCACAACGTTAATATTCAAGTTTTCGCTTCTGCTGGCACTCCCGTAGTGCAACCCGTTGTTTTTTAACCTCTACCCTGAGCGAGAATCGAAGTGACAACCAATCTGTACCACGATGAGCTCTAAAATATTACCTACAACTAATATAAAAATAGTATTTTCATTTTCTGGGTTTGGTAACAAGGCAAGGCGCGGCATTGAGTTCCGTCACTTAACACGCAATGCCTCAATCTGGCGGAAAGCGGGGAACGGATTTGTTGAAAGAGAACGGAGTGTCTTAAAACTAGATTCTCAGGTTCCCTCTGCCAGGTACCCTGCTATATGCGGGATACAGCGTGAAGTTAAAATAAAAAAGGAAAACATAACATAATTAAATAATCGCATTTATCCTCTCTGAGATTATCGTGAAACTAAAAATAAAAGAAGGTTTTATTTTTAGCTTCACACTAATCTCAGTAGGCAGAGGGAACCCGAGAACTTAATGCTAAGACACTCCGTTCTCTTTTAACGTTTCCCTTCCCCACTTTCCGCCGAATTGAGGCATTGCGTGCTGAGTGGCGGAACTCAACGCCGCGCTTTGCCTCGTTACCAAACCCAGGAAATGAATATACTAAACTTTTACATTTCCTGGAGAGGAAATCGAACCTACAAATACAGCGCTACAGTCACCCGCTTGTGCATTTGCGCCTCGACAGGCGTTTAAAAAAGTATATTTAAAAAAATAACTTCACCGGGAACAGAATCCATATACCAAATAGCTATTTAACCACTACACCATACGTATAATCCATACATAATTCAAAACACGGATTCACCGCGATTACTCAACTATATTTTTTTCCTAACCCATTGTTTATTGTTTAAGAGATTTTCCTTAACAATTAACTTGATTGTTACAATTCATAGTAAAAGTGGATTAATATATTAGTACTCAGTACCTACTACTGTACTGTCACGCGTTATACGTCCTTGGCCACAATGGCGGAAGTTGTGTGTTCATTTTTCTTTTAGCTTCACGCTGTATCCCGCAAATAGTAGGGTAAGCAGAGGGAACCTAAGAACCTAGTGTTTAGACACATTCCATCGAATTGGGGAATTGCGTGCTGAGTGGCGGAACTCAACGCCGCGCTTTGCCCTGTTACCAAAGCGAGGAAATGAAAATACTAAATAATTAAATATTAATTTAATATTTTCATTTCCCGAAGTGGGAGTCGAACCCACAACCAGAGGCGTTTAAAGTCGTACTCTTGTGCATCTGCGCCACGACAGAGGGTTTCGATACTGTATAATCTATATATTAATACGTGAAGCACAAATTTAATACCCCTTTTCACGAAAATTACTGGGACGAAGGAGTATGAAACTTGGCACACTTATAGTTTATATAGCGAAGGAGTGCACATTGATAATATCTTTTTAAAATAATACGTAAAAAATATATTAAATTAATAAAATAAATGTTACACACACTACCACGGTTTGTCATGTATGTTTACATAATGTGACATGTACGTTGCTAGGCAACGCGTTGTTAACGCGTTAGCAGGGACGCCAGTAACTAAAAATTTAACATAAAAGAAAACCGACTTTAAATAAAATGTATAGACAATAGAATTATTAAAAAATTACTCGTCAGATTTTCACTAAAATATGCTATGCGAAGTAAAAAGTGTAGCTTTCTCAAGTACTCTGATGTAGAGAGAAATAAATCACTGATTTTCTCGATATTGTGCTGCGTTACATACAACATACATACATACAAAGCTTCACGCTGTATCCCGCATATAGCAGGGTAGGCAGGAGGGCACGAGGGAACCTAGTGTTAAGACATAATTTAAGTTACGCGTAAAATCTACAATTGAATTGGTGAGTGCAGAAACAACGTAAGTCCGGATTTTTAAATTTTGCAGGAGGGAGAAAGAAGTGCCTTTAACCACTACATACATACATACATAACATGCCTTTCTAAGCTAATTTAAATCGATTACAAATTTTTGCATCTTTTGTGACTTACGTTGTTTCTGCACTCACCGATTCAATTGTCTATGTTACTTCAGAATAATAATTATAAAGAGTTCTCTTAGTCATTGTTTTCTAAACGTTTTTTTTACAATTTTCATAATATTGCGCAATATTTCTAAAGAGTGCTGTTTTTATAGGTTTTTTGTAATTTAGCGTATTTCCAGTATAATTTTCTAGGCATAGATTGTGTTGAAGGCATAGGTAGTGCAGCGTTTCCAAACCAGTTGTCCGCGGACCCCTGGGGGTCCCTGGAGGTACGTGGTGTCACTCTGGACCATACATAAATGGCTCATTATATGCAAAAGGGCCGCAAAATAGCAACACCAACCTTCACATTATTTTTTTTTTATATTTTTCAAAATAAAAAGTTATAATTACCTTTTGTATTTGTTTTTTTTTGTATCTGTAATAACTAAAATATTATTATTATTTTCTTAAGGGGGTCCGTGACAACAGTGCTTGAGGGGGTCTTTAAGGGTCCGTGGACAAAAAAGGCTAGGAATCGCTGCCCTAGTATTAAGACTAATTTCCTAATTTAGATAAGTTCCTTGTTGAGCGCTTTGTATTACCAATTATAATATAATATTGCGTAAAGAACTGTTTTTCGCTTTTCCGCAATAAGGGCGTCAAAGAGAGCAACTGTTTGGCCGAAATCGAGACATTGCATTATATCGACGGAACTTAACCCCGCAGTGGGTGTTACTAGAGCGTAGAAATAAAAATATTTTAAATATATTCATTCCAAGAGTAAGAATCGAACCGACATTCATTTCATTTACTGTCCCTCTTCGCCAATATGTTGTATAATTAGGTTAAAATAAAAGAGAGGAGAGAAAATCAAAATCAAAAAGAAAGAAAGACAAATATTCATATAAAAAAAAAAACAACGGGTTGTACTCCGGGAGTGCCAACAGAAGTGAAAACTTGAACTAATGTTCAAGTTTTCACGGCATCAGCGTAGGCAAAGGGAACCTGAGAATCTAGTGTTAAGACATTCCGTCTCCACTTACCGTCGAATTGAGGCATTGCGTGCTGAGTGGCGGAACTCAACGCCGCGCTTTGCCTTGTTACCAAATCCAGAAAATGAAACTATGAAACTACATTTGCTAGAGTGGGAATGGAACACTAGGTCGGCAACTCATTTACAACTCTTCTGGTGTTGGAGATATCCATGGGCGAAGGACCACTTTCCATCAGATGTTCCTTCTGCTCGTTTGCCTTCATGAATAAAAAAAAACGAAAATAAGTTAAATATAATCACTCCCCCAAGTAGGAATCGAACCCACAACTAATCGCGTTTACAGTTAGACATACCACTGTACCACGATGGCCTTTATACACATAATGTTAGTGTTTTTTCTCTCTTCTACATTTAAGGTTCCCACGTTACGTACAGCTACCGTTACTTGAGTGACAGCTCTGCTTTGTCATTCTAATAATATTGGTTATTTCAATTTGTCTTTGAAAAAAGCTCTGAAACGCGTTTTTATATATATAAGTATTCCTTTTTAATTTTTTTATGTACAATAATTAAATCCATTATATTAATACGTAACGTAACTTTGGAACGGAGAGGTCTTAATACTAAGTTCTCTGGCTCACTCTGCCTACCCTCTGCGGTATACAGCGACTAAAAAAAAACTGGGTCGATTTTTATGACTATGCGGGCGAGTAGCGAAGGAATTGGTTTGTAGGGTTGTTGATGTTTGGTGGTAGGAGGTTCGTCCCTCCGACTGGCTCGCGACCACTATCATGTCAAAGACGAACCGCCAAATATCCTAATGATGTGTTCAGTTCGATGGCATGTAAGCCAGGTTTCCCATTTCCCACCCACATCCTTTCCCCCAAAATGTGGTGGTTCCGAGAACCAGATACTACATTGTCCTACCCTTCCATCTGTATCCTCTAGGTTGGCAACGCATCTACAACATCTCTGGTGTTGATGTTGTTATGAGCGAAGAGCTTACCATCAGGTGAATTCACTTCTGCTCGTTTGCCATCCGTTATCCATAAAAAAAAAAAAAAGAAAAAAAAAAAAAATTGGTATACATACAGTGTATATGGAAAAGTGAAGAAGATATATATTTTTTATATATTAGAAATACATTAAATTAATAAAATAAATATTATACACACCCATCATATGTTTGACATACACTTTTGAATATTATAATTAAAATAAAAGAAGAACCGACTTCAAATAAAACGCATTTAAAAGTAAAATTGTTTTAAAAGTCAAAACTATCGTCGTTTACTAAATTTAAATGAGACCACATCATAAGCACTAGCTATAATATAAAAAGAATTATCGAAATTGATTCACCCAGTAAAAAGTTATGCTTTTTTGAACGTCAAAAAATGACATTTACGTCCGCTAAGACTACGCATTGGTTACTTGAAATTCCTGTAAAAACTGGAAAAAACGTTATACCTAGTAGATACTTTAACATTTTCAGTTGAAATTATGCAACATGGCATAAAGGGGTAAGTTATTGAAAGATGTTATGTGGTGCAGTGTTTAATGTCGAAGTGAATATAAGCACCAATTGGTTGCAGGTTCGATTTCTACTCAGAAAA
The DNA here is from genome assembly GCA_033558755.1 of Philaethria dido. NCBI lineage: Eukaryota > Metazoa > Arthropoda > Insecta > Lepidoptera > Nymphalidae > Philaethria > Philaethria dido. The sequence goes on along the minus strand of JAKGSA010001283.1, from coordinate 4,850 downwards.
TGTATATAAATAATTGTTTCGTTTACTCAACACTAATGCCTCGAATTCGACAGAAAGTGGGAACGGAAATCGTAAGAGAACGGGTGTCTTAACACTTGATTAGAAGGTTCATTCTGCTACCCTGCTACGTGCGGGATGGCATGAGTTAAAAACAAAACAAAGAAAATAATTTTCATTTCCCCGCTCTAACTGTTTTTGCAGCAGAATCAAGTCTCATCTTGACTTGATTCTAATAACAAATGTTTCTTTACCACGTTCTCTGCTTTAGAAAAACGCCCGACTGCCAAAAGTATCTGACGTGAACATAATAACAGGCAACTATTGGTTTTTAAACCACAGTTAAACAATGTAACCTGATTAAAAAAAAACAAGATTCTTCCTATAAGGATAATTTTAACTAAACCATAAAAAAAAAAACGCGGAACTCAACTCCGCACGACCTCTAAAACATCGACATTTGACAATAATTAGTTTATATATCGTATATTAACATTATTTAAATAAGTAATCTTGTTTTCGTTTCGCTAATAAAATGAAATTACCGTGAAATAATTATGAATATATTTAATGAACTTTTAAATATATCAAATAGGTCAGAGTTTAGATTTTAATTCTTGTAAAAAAAAATTGACCTTTAAGTCAAATAATTGTGTATTTCCGCCTTACATTTATTAGACGCAAATTGTTTTAACCTACAAAGGTTTAGGATTCAAATCTATATAAATCTTATTAATAAAAAAAGCTTCAAATATCAGGATAGGCAAAGAGAATCTAGTTTTAAGTAACTCAACGCCGCGCTTTGCCTTGTTTTTTTTTTTATAATTGAGAGTCCCTCTGACATAATCAGAGACTGAACATTTTTATAACATTCAATTTTTTAATTAAAACTTTTTTTATATATTTGAGAGTTTTATTTTTAACTTAGCAATAAATATCGAAATATAATTTAATTAAAAACATTTATACAATTACTCAGCTTGAAAATACAAAGTAATTTCAACTCATGCTTAGAAATTGTAAAAATACATTAAAAATACCAAATAGCTTTGTCTTGTTACAAAACCCAGGAAATGACAATACTAAACTTTTACATTTCCTGGTGTGGGAATCGAACCCACAACCTGTCGCATTTACAACCGCACGCTTGTGCCTCTACGCCACGACAGGCGTTAGTGATAATAATAATCTATAATAATGAATTTTATAGCATCATAATATTTTACGCTATATAGTTTATATTATTTCTTTACGGTTATTAATATTGTTATGTGAAGTGAAGACGCCAGTTTACGTTAAAACTTGTCAAACGTGATTTAGTTTTAACCGACTTCAGAAAAGGAGGTTATTAATTCAACCATATTTTTTATGTATAATTTGTACTGTGTGTACCTTACCTTACCTAACTTCACGCTTTATCCCTAGCGGGATAGTCAAAGGGAACGGAGCGCCAAACGCTACGGTCCCTGCATACCTCTTTCACCACGTCCACAGTCATTAACCTCTTCATGAATGCCCTCTGGGGGGTCCTCATGCTTTTTACGTGACCTTCCTCCAGTATCATTGATACTGTGTTCTCGAAGGTCAACCGAGGTCTCACCCTACCTCTTTTACCGCTCACCTATGCTTCATATATATTTCTCACCATACTTTCATCACTCATCCTCTCGACGTGCCCAAACCACCTGAACACGTTCTTCTTCGTTCTTCTGGGTGAACCAATTTTGATATTTTTTATTATATGATAGCTATTGTTACTTATGTCGTCCCATTTCAATTTGTTCTGACGAGTAGTTTACGAGTTATTCGTAAAAAATGTACTTTATATTTTACTTGACATGAGTTTCCTTATTTAGTTAAAATTTTAATATTATTGTCGAATTTAACATATCGGATGCCATTGTGACTCAGTGGGATAGCATCTGACTGTAAATACCGTGGTTAAGGGTTCGATTTAAAGAACGGAATGATTACTGCTCGGAAAAGGTTAGTCACTCAACAAGTATTTAGAATGCGGTTGTAAAAAGGGAGAAGGGAGTGCCTTAACACTTGGATCTCTTTGCCAACTCGGCTATGCTGGCTTGAGATTTTTTTTATTTATTATCAGCTCACCTTGACAAGGGCAGGTTCATGCTGTGAAAATATTAGACTGTCCTCAAATCCGGACACGTGTGCATATTTTCTATAAATAAATATATATTTTTTAACTTCACGCTGCATCCCGCAAATAGCAGGGTAGGCAGAGGGAACCTGAGAACCTAGTGTTAAGACACTCCGTTCCCTTACAACAATTCCATTCCCAACTTTCCACCGAATTGAGGCATTGCGTGTTGAGTGGTAGAACTCAACGCCGCGCTTTGCCTTGTTACCAAACCCAGAAAATGTAAATACTAACATTTCCTGGAGTGGGAATCGAACCCACAACCTGTCGCGTTTACAGTCGCACGCTTGTGCCTCTGCGCCACGACAGGCCTTAACATATATTAATCATTGTATAGGTATATAATAAAAAATATTACAATTTACCTACTTATTTAAAGTATTGTAAAATAATTTAAAAATCAAAGTTGAAATTAAATAAGAACAAAATGATTGCTTTCGTATTTAGAAAGTGAGAGTGACATTGTGTTAGAGTGAGACAGATGTATTGGAAGAGAGAGCGCGATGAAAGAAATGGCGCCACTTGCTGTGTACAGTGAGATATAAAATAAGATTACTTGAAATTAATTTAATTTTTGATCAATAATAATTTAGTATTAAAATATCTTCATACTTCATATTACGCATAACTATTATACTAAACAATTCGTTAGATTTTAATTGGAATTATATTAGAAACAATAGCTAACATATAAAAAAAAAACATACATACATACATACATACATAGCTTCACGCTATATCCCGCATATAGCAGTGTAGGCAAAGGGAACCTAGTGTTAAGACACTACGTTCCCCACTTTCCGCCGAATTGAGGCATTGCGTGCTGAGTGGCGGAACTCAACGCCGCGCTTAGTCATAGATAGCGAAAAATCACTTCATTATAAATTTATTGCGTTACTTAGGTATCTTAGGCTTAACGCTGTACACGTAAAAGTTAAATTTATTCATTGTGCATAAATTTTTATATATCGATTATACCTTCCATATCCTTTACTCCTTATCATCTGAAGGCCACTGCAGATTCCACTAGGATAAAAGTTGAAATTGTAATAGTGAGTAATATTGAGTAACATTGAGTAATATTAAGTAATTTTAAGTAATGTTAAGTAATATTAAAATATTATTAGTTATTATAAGTAATAATAATATATTAAGTAGGCAACAAAAATACTTGGACTCTCTTTGGAAAAACAAATTATCTTATTTCCTAAGATAAGTTAAGTAATATGAAAATATAGAGAAAGTTGACAAAAGTTACGGACCACGTGTTCGTAGTGATCAGAATAAATATATATAGGTAATGTTATACTTATCTATAGAACATGACGTCTATTTCTATCCTAATTATTTTCCTTGCCAAATTAAAAACTATGTGAGTTTTTAAGTTTGAACTTGCCTTTCGTTTTCACATTTATGTTTTTCATTACATTTTTATAATACTTTAACTCTATTTCATTTAATGACACAAAAATTAAGTGATCGTTTGAAGCGCTATAATTAAAGAATTTAACTGAGAATGCAGTGACTACGCTCTACGTTCTTTTTAAATATTTTTATTAACTTCACGCTGTATCCTGCACATAGCAATGTAATTAAAGAGAACATAGTGTTAAGACACTCCGTTCCCTTGAATGAAATGTTTCCATTTTCTGCCGAAATGAGGCAGTACTCAACGCCGTGCGTTTGTTAACACAGCGAAGAAAGTATTAAATAATATTTTTTCTTAATATTAAATATCCTCATTTCCTGGAGTGGGAATCGAACCCGCAATCAGTTGCGTTTACAGACGCATGAAGGTGCCCCACGACTAGCCTCTATAGCGTCTATGGTCCTCTTAAATGAAAAAAAAAAAAATAAAGAAAAAATAAAAATAAAATAACAATTCTCGTCCGAGTGTACATAAATAGACGACTTCAATCACGTCTGCGGGAGGAAACGCGATTGTTTTTACGTCTCTCAAAGGAGTCGTGTTACAGTACTTGATGTTTTAATATTAATTTATATTTGTATATATTTATCATTAACAGTAAAATATTCGTTGCTATAGCAACGAGTATGTCACTATATAAGTGTATGACATACAGATGATGTGTGTAATATTTATTGTATTTTAAATACATTATTATAAAAGATATAGGATTTCTGCACTTTTTCTATGTATAAGCTTTAAGTGGGCCATTCTCCACATTTTTCCGTTTAAAATTGGATTTATATATTTTTTTTATTTTATTATCATTACCAACGGTTTTTACATTAATATAAAACTAGTAAAAATAGCTTACAATCTAATAAAATTAATGTAATACCACTTAAAGGTAACCATCGCAAGCAAATTTTATTCTAGTACATTCCACTTTTTACTAATTATTGGATCATTACGTGTTAGTATTATAAAAAATTGCGATGATAAATGCGAAAGTTTATGACAATGGATAGGTAACAAAATGTTTTTTACCTTTTTACGCAAATACTACCTAACGGATGTATCTATATGTAGCTTCATAGTAATATAGTTTACTTATACGTCAAAATGTTCTATAGCCTAGAATTCATACATCGTTACACTTTTTAGAGCCTAGTTTCAAAACACTCAGTTTTTCACTTCGGTTTCACACCCGAAATAGAGATAGTACTTTCCGTGAGTGAAATTGAATCTACAACCTCTCGCGTTTACAATCACACACTGTGCTAC
>JAKGSA010001282.1:35263-80193 GCA_033558755.1 Philaethria dido | reverse complement strand
AAACATGTAATAATCAGACTTAACGTCTTTATGTCGATTATTTATTTGCTTATACGATTAAACTTCTAATGAATCGATCGTGAAGAAAGCTTTTTACGCCATGAAAAAGATGTTTTATGTTAGCACTACTTTGGTGAAGAACATAGATAAAAGAATAACAATTTCAATTAATGGTTTTTGTTATTAAATAGTTTATTTTTATAACTAGTTAAATAAGTATTAAGATTTGGTAAATCTAATTAATAATACTTTAAATATTTAGGAAACAGAATTCCCAGAAAACATATTGAGAATTTTCATACCTATCGTAAATACACGGCTTAGTGTCACAACACAATTCTTTTTTACTTAAACCATGATGTTTTACTTTTGGTTGTTAGATTATTATATTAATTGAAAAACTGTACTATATGATTTGTCTCATTTAAATATGAGCATATCATCACATCAGCGATCAAAGAGAACGTCGGTTACGAAACCGTACGAGTTTAATTTGCGTACGCGCATCAATTCGTGGTCGATTTAACCTTTAGCATTAGTTTTGCAAGTAAACAGTTTACCGTATACCTAAATAAATTTACATTTTTACTCGATTCCTATTTAAATAATATCTAAATTCTAATATTTTTTATTCGATGTAGTAATTTTTATATGAATTTGTTCTAGTATTCAAACATTTATTAATATTTTTAGTGCTTTAGTATTAATGTATCATTTTTGGTTCAGAAAGATTAATAGTCACTAAACAGAATTATTTCTCGCTTATTCGAATTTGTTTCCATTTTCTCCATTTAGGCGCTTACAACGTAAATACAATCGAACTTAGATAATCTGTAAATACTTAACTCTATAATAATAACCTTAAAGAACGGAAGTGGGAACTAGAGCGTTTGTTATACAAGTAGTAAAGAAATATTTATAATTACATTACACTAGTAATCCACGCAAGGATGATACCAGGAAGTAGCCTACGTAAGACTTTACGCAAGTAGTTTTAAATTTATTTTTTTTACTTCATTACATTTAAAATATTTGATTTTATAATACAAAAAAATATTTATATATAAAATATCAAAGTTTTTCTTATATACAAAGTTTATTTTATGTTAATTATAAACTCACAGTATTTCCGCCTCAAGCTAAATTATAAAGTTTCACAATGAGAAAGATAACCGACAATCTTTAAACTTAGGTTCAAAAAATAAAATATTTTCAACATATTTAAATAATTAAATTAAAGTTTAGTAGTTATGGACATTTTAAAGACGATTTCTGCCGTCTCACATAGACCTATTGCCCCAATGCTAAAGTCACAAAAGCTAGATAGCCGTATACAGAACATTTCGTGACGTTTCGGAATTTTCAACTACAGAACAAACCAAAGTTTAGCATTCCAAATAAAAGTCATAATTAAATACATCGGTATAAAATACATTGAAAGACATTTATATAAAAGTTTAACTTACAATTATCCTTTTATCTATCAGCTTTTTTATTGTTATTGAGTTTCGATACAGAGATTTTTAAAGATGAGAAATAAGAAAATAGAGTGTCATACCTCTAAGAGATGTCTAATTACCCCTAAATATAATTATTCGAGATAGCTATTAAGGTAATTTACGCAATCCTTTCACTGCGTAAACACGAAAATCGCATTATCATTTAACTTCAATGACGTTACCTGACATATATGTATCTTTATTTTTTTTTACAAATATTTAAGTTATGTAAGGATAGGTAATATTTTGTATTATTCAATCGTTGATATGGAATAGGTAAGGAGGTCGTAGGTCATGGAGGCTTCAGGCAAGAGTAGGGCTACCAGTATACCAGTACCAGTAATTTACTTATTAAAATTTTATTCCTAATTACTTATAGAACTTGAGTTTGTGTACACGTTTAGACACATTAAGATTATATTACTCGCTAACATCCTTGATGGCAAACAATAATTTTATTTTTATTACTTCGGTTATGCTAGCTTACAAATTTTTTGGTAAAGTAGGAAATGAGCGAATTTATTCTTTCATGTTTTATCTCCTTGAACCACATGATCCTAACAAACGGACATTAACGTTATAATATTTTTTATAGGTATGTATATTAATATAAATTTATTTTGTGGCGTGTTGTTTGTAATATTGCTATATCTTTAGAAGACTTTGTTATTTTGGGAGTAATTTATTGTATTCACGTGAAAACCCTATATAGGAGAGGGGTCCATTCGTGATATACCGGGAGTGAAAGCGGATTACCTAATCCGGCCTTGGCTACGGGGCTTGGAAACGCAAATGTCACTGCTTACTGACAATCCATCTTCTATAAATAAATTACTACTGCAGGGCCCGATAAACTTCTATCATCATCACCGTCAGCCTTTGTACTACCTACGTGATTATAATGGCAATAAAGTATAAAAATGAAATAGTGCTATAACGACTAAATAATTACTTTCGTATTAAAAGTAATATTCGATAGGTCATCACAGAAAATGTAAATAACAAACTATTCCTATAAATACCTGGTTCATATTGGAGAGATAAAAATATATCATTCTATTACGTTTTAAAACATTGAACCCATGTTAAGTAGCAATATAACAAATAATAAAACCTTAATTTTTTCTCGTATTGCTGTGTGAGGATTTTTCAAGTTTCCGCCAACGGATTAAGTTCCTAAGGCAAACAGAATTATACAATTTCAATGAGATTTTATTGTGTGCACGTAATCTAAAGTGCCTAATATATGCTTATCTAATTTTATTCTTTTCACTGCAAATGATTATGAAAGATGTAGAAAATTTTCATACGAGTATATCTATTATATAAAATATTCTGCGTATCTTGATGGCTGTCTTAAAGAAAGTTCATAAGTAAGGTAATTGACTTGTCTGTTTCAATTTTAATATTTATTTTGAAACGTTTTTGTATTGCTTATGAGTTGCAATATTTACACAGACACATGATTGACACGCCATTTACTAAAGAGATTTCATCGATTAGTAACAATACAATAAAGTTCAAAAAGTGTATTCATAGCTATTTAAAAAAAAGATATCAATTTTAATTACGCTGTAATTAACACAGTAGTTTAACATAGCTGGCGGCAGTGGAACTAAACGGTAACTGCCACCGATTGTTTTAGTCTAGTGGCTCACATAAAATATTCGCAACGTGATTCATCCTAATCACTGCAAAGTACGCCCCTGGGTGTGTATTATGAAACAAAATTATTTAAAGCGTGTTGTAAGAAATTTATCCACGACCTTCGGCAGCCGTGAGAATCATCGGCGTGCTCTGCGTGCGACCAAACATTGTCTCTTTTAAATAATCGACAACGGTTATGCACATGTTGCAACCGATTCACGAAAACAATCATTATTTTCTTACGATCGCGTGTTGATGGATAAACATTCTATATTTGCGTTTTAGTTTTGTTCATGATTTTTTGTGTGTACATAAATCAAATATAACCCAGTGTTTACGGGCATTGAGTGCAAAGATTACCTTTATCAAACAATAGGTAGATGTTTAAGATTTAATAGCCATCTAATTAAAAGTGGAAATCTACTAAAAGTAGTGACAATATTAAAATGAAAAATATATATTTTATTACTAATATACCGATAAGTATAAAATATTATACAGCCGAAAATATACCTATTACATACAAGCTCAAGCATGCACCTAATGACGTAAAGTATGCATAACAACTCGGAAAGAGGCGGTTATCTTGATCAATCACAACATGTTAATTGTGAGAAAGCTCTGAGAATAAAATACAAAAGTCTAAGTGAATGTGGTTATTGAGAGGCTCATATATGCTATATTTTATTACTATTACTAGTAATCTGTCCTCATTTTGTACGTGTAAAATTACTGTATCTACGTAATAAATATAAATTGGCTTCTAGGCGACGCGCGACGCTTCAAGATACAGCATATATACGCATCTTCACATAGATCATCAGTCACATATAAGGACTAGGTACATATAAGGTCACTATTGCGTTTTAAAGATAATTAAGTTACAGGTATATTATATTTAAAACTTGACAGCTTAAAGCTGGGTAATTTTTGTTTAAGCAAGAACACTTTTTAATCGTTTTTAAATGTATTTTACTTAATTGAATATTTTTAATTAATGATCAACTGCCTTTTAAAACAATAAGCAATGACAGCTATTCATAAGACTCTAGTATTAATGTGCTAAGTTAAATTCCGCTCGTAAAGAGCAGATCCTGTTACGATAGTCATCGTCCATGAGGTGGTTCCGTGTCGGTAGGATGCGCAGTAAAGGTTACACAAAGGTTTTAACATTTATGTTCTTGACCATTATAAAATATTACATGGCTAACATTCCTACCATAACACTTAGTAATATCAGATTTAGAAATGCTAGTAAAATGTACATTTGAAGGCTTATTTCAATAAGGCGAACGTGGAGCATGAAATAGGGTCAATAATAAACGCGACTGATTGTGGTTGCAATTTTTACTTGGGGACGATTATACTTAAATTATTTTCATTTCCCTACTCTGGTTTAACTCAGTACGGCGGTAATTACCTCTTTTTAATACCCATTGTCTCTATTTCGGGCAGAACATAAAGAAGACACTTCGGAAATGCGTGAAACTGCTTTTTTGTTACTTTATATTTTCTAATGTTATTAATATCTTCGCTGCTTACTTTCTATATGTAACACAATATATACGATATCTTACTATGATTGCCATCTGCTCCTGTAAGCTAATTGGTGAATCTGAATTTTTGGACTGTTTTCTACAAATTGTATTTGCATTTATCAACAGAACCTACATAAATTTGTGATGAGGATATGTTTTGTTATCTGCGTATCAATTTGTTTATGGAACTATATTTATACGCATGTATTTCTGTCAGTTGTTTGATCATCACTGAATCTACCAAGCGTAGATATGTAGTACTTCTACAGATACTTATTTATTATTATTATTACATTCATAACAAGTATTTACATTTGTACTTTAGAATGTCGAATCTATTTAAGCGGTTATTGAATTTAGGTCTAGAATGCAGTTAACATTCTTGTCACAATAGAATATAAATGGCAGTGTTTCTATATAAGTATTGATTGCAGAATTATAATTTAAAATTTTAAATTAATTAATATTGCTTTCTGGACTACAAAAAAATTTAGTACTATTGTGTTTGTCTTGTTTTCTTAGCAAGCATTTCCTTATTTTTTTACATTTTTTACAATAAGCTGAGCAATTATACACATTGTAATTAACTTTAAAAAAAATCTATGTAATAAACTTAAAATATTAAGATAATTGTATATATTATTTCATATAATATTAAAAATTATTTTATTATTTTTATTTCATAATTTTTTAAAAATTTAACTGTGGGTGCATTGTTTGGCTTTAATCAGATAAAATTAGGAGGTTACTCAATTCAAATGTACTAGACGACAGCGATGCAACGTTAGGTGTGACTGCCAACTAAAAGCTTTCCCACGTCGCACAGTTCGGCTCTAGTACGACGAAATTATACTGTGATTCGTCTCACCTTAAATTAAAAGACACGCTATTGTCAAGAATAAATAACGTGTCTATCTAACAAAGAAATTAAATAAAAAACGAAAGTAAATTAAAATAACATTACTGTATTTATCTAAAAAGCTCTATAAAATTATACAGTAATCTTTTGACCTTTAACGTTTTTTACATACGACAAGTAGATATATGATACATCACAGTACAAGTACTTAAGTACATTTATACGATACTTGGATGAGAATTATTATTATTAAACATAATATATGAGCAAATACCCAAGTTATTTTGTTAAATTGCTCACATTATTTTCGCAGATTTCAAGCAACTATAATATTACCCCAGTCCCAGTGACAAATTGCAAAACTCCGGCAGACAAGTTTTTACACAAGTGGTGCACATATTCACTCAAAACAATGCATGTTATGGGAAATTTTTAGTTCTAACAATAATTGTTCGTAGTTTTAATCTACATTATTACGAAATTACGAACTCAAGGTGGATTTTATCTTTAAAAGCTATCCTCTAAACATGGAACGCTTTATTCATGTGAGATCTATCATAAATCTCAACTGTATCTGTATTGTATTGAAGTTAGTAAATTAGAATTGGATTATCAATTATTTGTAAATAAATTAGTTTGAAACGTTACGTTTCCTTCTACATCTATGCACCCCGTATGTAATCTTACTCTTAGATATCAGACAAAACCCTCTATCTAACTCATATTATGATCCTTTTAATTAAATTCATGCGATAAGGACATTTTTTGACTAGTTTTTACGTTTATTATATGAACTTTGGCATATGTATATGCACATAGATGCTCTCTTCGATATAAATCTTTGTATATAGTGGCAAACGCGTTGTCTAAGCAACATGTACGGGGCCAACAATAAAGTTTAAATACGTGAAAAGATAAAGCCGCTACTAAGCAATATATGACATTGTTTGATTTCATTCTACGAACAAATATTGGGTTATAATGAGTAGACCAGTTTCATCACTAATGAAAGAATAACAATACATCATTGAGGAATCGTTGCACCAGCCGATACAGATAGCGTCCGCAGTTGACCACGTACCGTGAAGAACATTTGGTTCACGGCCATTTCACATGTTGCATCGGAAACTAATAGCGATATTAGTATGTAAATAATATCAAAAGGTACATCTGACACTTTTATATGTTTTTATTATACTTTTCTTTTCAAAAAACATCTTTTGAATGTGTATGTGTATACTTTATAAAAAAAGATTTTTTTTTCTTAGATATATTCATAAAATATGCTAACTATTACTCTATTAGAATATTCCGACTTTATATTAATGTTAATATAGATAGGTGCGTAAAAAATATGAAAAAAAAATATGATCAATATCGTAAAATAACATATGATTACTAAATATATATATATATATATACCCTATACATATACATAAAATATATATACCCTATACACAATATCCAATATTCAACGCCTGTTGTGGCGCACAGGCACAGGTGTGCGACTGTAAACACGACAGGTTGTGGGTTCGATTCCCACTCCAGGAAATGTGAAAGTTTAGTATTTTCATTACCTGGGTTTGGCAAAGAGCGGCCTTGAGTTCCGCCACTCAGCACGCAATGCTTCAATTCGGCGGAAAGTGAGGAACGGAGTGTCTTAACACTAGGTTCCCTTTGCCTACCCTGCTATATGCGGGATACGGTATGAAGCAAAAAAAGGACAATATTCGAAAACAGAGGATGAATTTTTCTTCGATTCTGTTATTGATTTTTATACTTATAATTTCATAACTTCTGGGGGTGGTTAGATATATTTACTCGATATACCTACCCATGTAATGCAAGTATAATTTGCTCTAGTGCCATAACGATCCGCTTAGAACTAAACTTTAGCACGTTTTCTGCATCTAGGTAATAGCGTTACATAAGATACTTGCAAGATCGATGACACTTCAATATATTAACGTAATGACGAAATTGTTACATTATTTTATGATATAGAACGCCTAATACGCCTTCCTAGTTGACGTACCTGGTTTATATCTGCCCAAAAGCGAAGGTTTTGGGTTCATAGACTTTGAGAAAACACTCATGTTCATGACAAAAGTATATAATGAAATATTTTAATTAATATTATAAGTACGTATAATAATGAAATATTTTTATAACTGTCAGTATAATCTAATATCAAGCTGACGCATTATGTTCTTAATAATAATTAAACAAAAATATTTTTTTCAATTTTTTTTTTAATATTGATTTTTCATTTTTTTCTTAATATTGCTTCTATTACATGCTGCTATTTCCAATAAGACTATTGGAGACTATTACTGTGGCTATTGCGAGGAGTCATTGTATAACATTTTGAAATACAGATTTGATCAGTAAGATCAAACAATTAGTTTTTTTTAAACATCACTTTACTTAGTCAAACTTCAGTAACATTTAAATACCTAAATATCTAATAAATGAAAAAAAAATATGCATAGCTTAACAAAAGTATATAGTTCTTAAAATAATAACTGAACCTAACCTCGGTAAACGGTTCACAGAATTTATTGCTACAAATTATATTGTATAACGAATGAAGTATTCATAAAACAAACATATTTCGGTTGATGGTATGGGCAGGTCACGATCTGGTGCTGCACGTTCAATTTGTATAACGCAATGTATCATCGATAAACGATGATAAACGCATCTATTCGCAACATATTTATTTCATTGATAATAAATTTGGATAAATTTAAATACTTAAAGATATTGTTTTTTTTACGCACAACAGTAATGAAACATCTATTTTTTTAAATATATCTTATTTTTGCTTTTCAACTATCTGGACCAAATACAGAAGATGCGTGAAATAAAGTGAAACAGTTTTGTATGTTTCTCATTTAATTTACCGTGGTTTAGTAAAAATATATTTGTGCACCATAATAAAACAATAAAAGTCTATCATATCAGCCTTGTTCATATTAGTCGACTTCAAAATCTTAGTAAAATACAATAAAAAATACATTGATATTTAAAAATATATTTTTAAAATTTTATTTGCGATGTTTTATTTATTATAATATTAATACTATATTAGTTACCATATTGTCAAATTTATATCAATATCGTTTTACTAACGATTTTCCATATTTATAAAATATTTTTCTTTCTTAAGTATCTTTTAAAATACAAAGAACGCAGCTCCTTAAGTGATTTTAGTCACATACACTATGCTTATACGAACACGAACAAAGCACATTGTTATTGGAAGAATAAAGAGATAATCAAATTAAACACCTTTTTGTTACCTCAAAATTCTATACAATACCTTTTATATGTATATAATTAATTGTAAAAAAATTATAATTCCATTATACAAAAATATATATGTTTATATTATTCCTTAAAGGCTTCTGTATTTATAAAAAGATATTTAAAAATTATAAGCTTCCTCTGAATTCAATTTATTGACAAATAACAAATGCAAGGATCACTTAAAAGAATTCGTAATAAAATGAAAAAAAATATAAAATTTATGAAAATTTATATAAAAAATATGACCCGTTGCAGACCTTGAGCCATTATATACCGTCAATAGAATGAACCATCCGTCGGATGCTACAATTTGTGTTAAAAATATGATAAATGATGTTCTCAATTATTGTACCCAAATTACTCCTAAGCTGTGGGAATTAGACATCGGTACTTACAAGTTGTGTTGCAAAAGCTGACCTTTAGATCAACGTTTATTGGTCTAACTACTTTCATTTGGTCATGTAATTTTTCAGTGTAGTTCGTAGACATCACTATAATTTTATAGGTATAAAATTTTTCTGCCACAACTTGTCACAAAATAGTTTTTTTTTCGATAACCTTGTTTTCTTACCTTAATAAAAATGTATTTTTTTTATCATATGTCGTTCTTTCCTCTTACTCTACTTCATTTTTTGAGGATCTTAAATGTCAGATTTATTCTAATACACCTATTAGTTTCGGTTTTTCATTGTCTATTAGTCACCCAACGAGTAAAGAACGAGTTTTAGTTAATTTATATTAATTTATAACAATACCTCTACAGGTACATGTCTACACATAACGTAACTATTATTTGAAAAAATAAGCAACTAATTATATTTTTTTATATGAGTCATTATTATATGGTAGATCGTGGCATATATGCTGCCTATATTAATTCTTCATTTATTTACAGTAGCCATTAGGTGGATAGTGCATAATTAACCTTTCCACAAATAGTAAATATGAATTTTGTAGTTATCATAGATGTACATATGACACAGGTGTCCGCTTGGGAAATCTTCTGAGTGGAATGTGAGCATCCTCATCAAAGGTCAAAAAAACGAGGTCACAGCGCGAAGCTAGAAGCAGAACGTACAATAGCAATATTACAATTAAATAGAAGGTAAACTGCAAGTACTGGTTTGCGTGAACATATCCAATTCAAATAAAAATTGTCCAATTTTGGCATTCGTTTCAAGAATAATAATACCTACATATCAAAATATTTTTTATTTTTAAAAATTATCATATTTTGAGACTTATAACGAAATATATATTCACACATATTTCTCAAAATTATAATTCAGAATATAAATTACTAGCTTTCCGCCCGCGGCTTCGCCCGCATGGAATTCGGTTATATCGCGCGACATGGTAACAAGTAGTAGTAGTACATGTTTTAGGTGTGAAAGTTGTAAACAGTTGAACAATCTTACATGATTTTATGTTTGACAATAAGGAACTTCCATACAAATTTTCATCCCCTATTTCAACCCCTTCGACCATTTTTTTCGCAATAAAAAGTATCCTATGTCCTTTCCCAAGTTCAGTTCTATCTTCATACCCAATTTCATCAAAATCGGTTCAGTGGTTTAGGCGTGAAAGCGTAACAGACAGACAGACAGAGTTACTTTCACATTTATAATATTAGTAAGGATAATTCAGAAACGAAGCAAATCTTTCAAAGTAACTTTTAGTATTAGAATACCTTATTCAAATAATAGTATTGTATTTAAGTCACAACACAAACGCTTCTTTTGAATATACCTAATAAAAATTACTATTCCATATGTCAATTTATCTAAATTAAAATATTTTACTTATAATTAAAAATTTAAATAAACACAGAAAATGTCTTATATGTATTTCTTTTCAATGATCGATAACTAAGTAATTAAGGCTGAAGAAAAAGCAATGTAAGTAAGTAATTAGTACGTAATGCACTTATAATAAGGTGTTACAGATTTGTTTAATGATTTATGCGTGATGAATAAACAAAAACATGGTGAAGTTATTCATTTATCACTAAAGGCATATGTATGTTACGAAAAGTAATATGCTTACAGTCTTTACGTAATAGTTTCAAGCTAGATTTAGATAAACACGAAGCCAGCATATAATACAGTGTTTTATGACGTCACATTAAAATATTAGTTATATAACAAGAAATATAATGGGGCTACAAACAACTGCGGTCAAGAAGTATGCTGTGAGATGACCTGAGATAAAGCGATAGTATCTGCATTGCAAAAATTATAATACATTATGACTTACTATCATTCGTGTTTAAATTTTTTCCCATGTAAAGAAAATTACTGTAAAATTTGAGTACATATACTGATAAAATTAGAGTTGAAAATATTATGAAGTTGTCATACTATATGAAATGAGCTACTGAATTTGACCATATCATTGAATTGTAGAATACATACATTTTATAGAATTACTATTTAATACTTTATAGAATTTAATATTTTATTGAATTACTAGCAATTTATTTAACAGCCCGACTTCTTTCGCAAGATCACTCTAATCTCCATTTGACGTATAAACTCAAAATTAAGCTGTTTTAACTACCGTGAATCGTGAAACAATTTGTTATCAAAGAATTTGTCAACATACATCATGATCAGGCTTATCTATATATAAATACGAGTACGTGAAGCCAATACTTTGGATCCCTTTTTACGAAAATTACGCGAACGGAGGAACATGACACTTGGCACACTTATAGTTTATATAGAGAAGGAGTGCAGAATGCTATTTTTTTAAATAATGCATAAAAAGTATATTAAATTGATAAAACAAATGTTACACACACTACCATGGTTTGACATCCATGTTTATACAAAGTGACATATACATTACTAAAGACAACGTGTTGTTAACGCGTCAACGGGGACACTAGTTATATTAAATAGTCAAGTCTTAGAAAATGTACTTAATTTACATTAAAATATTTAAATGGTATATGTAAAATGCACATCTCTTTTTAGTATTTATAGGATCATTATACTAAAGTAATAGTGAACAGTCACCGTAATGGGTTTAATTGGGTTGGCATTCTACGCACGTTTCGAAACTAAGTTTAGCGTAGGGATTTGTAGGTACATCGTAAATGGTGAAATAAAATACTTGAAGATAATGCGTATTTTTATAACCTTATATTACCATACTTCATCGTATTGAAATTAATGTAATTTTGGTTAGTGTAGAGACGGCTTACTTTAGAATAGCTTCACGCTTTATCCAGCACAGCAGAGTACTCAGAGAGAACCAAAACGATCGAATTACAGACATTGTTAAGTGGCTTAGTATGTCCCCTAGTAGGAATCGAACCCATAACCAATGGCGTTTACAGCCAGACACTATGCCACTGCGCAACGATGTTCTCTAAACAACTTTTATAATACTATTACTTATGTATACTTTATTTTCTTCTTTCTCGTTGTATTGTTTGTATTATACACAAAATGCCCGTCATGGCGCTGAGGCACAAGCATGCAACTGTAAACGTGATAGGTTGTGGGTTCGATTCCCACTTTAAGAAATAAAAATATTAAAATAATATTTAGTATTTTCAGGAAACAAGGCAAAGCGCGACGTTGGGTTAAGCCATTCAGCACGCAATTTCTCAATTCGACGGAAATTGGGGAACGGAAATGTTGAAAGATAACGTGAGTATCGTACACTAGGCTTTCTGGTTCCCTCTGCCTACCCCCGCATCCCATCACATCACATCGTGAAGCTAAAAAAAGTACACAAAATAGGCGATAAAAGCAAACAAAAAAAACTATTACAATTAAAATTATAACATAATTTTACTATCTATATTTCAAAAATCTATACTAATATTATAAAGAGGAAACCTTTGTATTTTTGTATGTATTTTTGTATGTTTGTATTGAATAGGCTCAAAAACTACTGGACCGATTTCAAAATTTCTTTTACCATTACTTAGAGGGGTTCTTCCGAATCCGTATAGGCTATATTTTATCCCGGAAAATAGATAGGACTTTTCGTGGTAGTGAAAATTGTGGAGTAAGTCGACGAAAAACTGCCGTACGTTAATGATTCTCGCGAACGCTGCCTAAGTGGTTAGAGATGTATGGTTGATTTCTATAGAAAAGTTGTAGAACTCAATAATGCCTACAAAAAAGCCCGCGATAGTATAAACCAAACATTTATATTTTAGCCATTATAACCACTTTTGCATAGAATAAAAGTAATTAAAATTATTAGCCTATGTTTATTGATCATATTACCGTCAAATATTAATCCTCATCCAAATAAACTATTTATTGAGCAAGGTTGTTTCAATAGCTATAAATTACTTTTTATTTTATTTCAGTCGGACAATCCATTCAAAAGATATTACGAATTTAAAATTGTAATTGGTATTAAAATGAATGATGGCCGCTGGCCGATATGTGTCGCACGGCGAAACCGCAAGGGAGGGGGGTGCACACTTATAAAAAATTTTTTTTTTTCGGAGAGCTTAAATAATAAATGTCCACCCGTGCGAAGCTGGGGCGGGTCGCTAGTATAATATAAAGTGAAACATTAACACGTTAATTCATATGTTACGTCTCTTTATTATTTTGAACAAACATTTCATACAAAAGACTTCAACGTCATACATGTAAAAATTTTAAAAGTATCTTATCACTTATATTCTTAGGATATTAGCAAGCAAGTTGATGTACATTACTTTATTATCTATTTATTAAAATAAAATTATCAAAGCTTATTATTATTATTGCCTACTTATTAAACTTACTTGTGGAAAATGTTCATATTTTAAGTACAAATATATTTCGGTCTCTGTTCCTTAAGCCTGGTTTTAGTAGTAAAATCAGTCAAATGAATTAATATTTGAGATGTAGCGCTATTCTATATCATAAGTGCAATAAATGTTTAATATGATCCATAAATATTTCTTTTACATTAAAAACTATTTTAACCGGACTAATCGCGTGTATTTTTTTCAGTTAAAATAGTTGCATTTGATATGTAGAAAAAACACGCGAAAATTAAAGATCTCATTATTTTATTTATCTTTATCATTCCATTATATGACATAAACGTAATTTTAAGATGCTAATATCTTTTTAGTTATAAAGTAAGGGTTTAGACAAATACTTTACATTTTACTTTAGAAATATATTAAAAAATATATTTTATAGGTCAATATCATCATAGAACTTATTGATAAGATAATATGATACAATTATCTTATACTTCGTCATCAAAACTAGGCTATTCCAACCGCAACGACATTGTGCTCATTAAATAACATTCAAGTTTATCTTCCATTACTGACATATATACATTGTTTCACACACGAAGGATTATTCCGGCTGGTCTTCAAGTCAATAAGTATCGAGTGTAGTGGATGTGAAAATGTATGGTATCGTTTTTCATGGCTAATATAACATAACTGACGATTGTGCCATTAACTATTCAATGGCCATCTCATATTACAAGGTGAAAAAAATGTCTGTATTATAATTTATTAATTTAAGCATCATTATTATCACAAATAATATACAAAGGTAGAAGAAAGGTGGTAGTACCAATAGGTAGCATTTGTTTTGCACATATTGTTTCTTATTAATATGAAATGCATATTAAATTAATTTAATAAATATAGGTATATTTATATGTTATTATTTTATCACAATATTGAGAGTATAACACCTATTGTGTAAAAAAATCTACATGACTGGTACTATTGCATATGTGTATCTAATATCTATATATATGATGAAGTAAATATTAATTCAATTAAAATAATTAACCATAAAGGAACGATGTTATACAAATATTATGCCCAAAACATGTTTTTAAGATATGTATGAGTAATATTAACAACATTGGTTTGTAACGAGTTGTGGAAACCGTGTCGGATGGACTGCAACATGAATGCGGAAAGGTTATGAAACTAGGAATATGAGAAATTTAAATAACGCATTCATAATGCGTTAAGTGCCACATAATTGTTTGTATGATGTAAAGTGATGCTTAAAACAAGAAAGGTAGCTTAAAATTTATTTTGCTTTACGCTTTACAGCTTATGTTGTACACTTGCTATGTAGAAAATGTGGAGCTTAAATTATAATTGAGTTTGCAAAAAAAAAAAACAAGGTCTGACATCTAAAACCCCCTAAAAAAAGGTCATCCTCAAAATTTGATATTGACATACCTTTACATCCTATACCGGCTTCCCTAATTAAAAGTACTGAATATGTACCTACGAGTGTAAAAATGAAGAATCGTTGATGTTATAAATATATATTCAACGTACTGAATGACATGAACATTTTGTCCATAGATTAA
Organism: Philaethria dido; assembly: GCA_033558755.1. Lineage (NCBI taxonomy): Eukaryota > Metazoa > Arthropoda > Insecta > Lepidoptera > Nymphalidae > Philaethria > Philaethria dido. Next base: position 65,017 of record JAKGSA010001282.1, on the reverse strand, counting down.
CTCACTAAATTAACTAATATATTTTAGTATGATATGTATTCACCGTGCCTGTTACTTGCAACCCACGTACATATTTAAAGGGTCTTTATAACGCAGTTTAATACTCATCTCAGCTTCTGTCTCTACCTAATCGAATCGAACTTAATAAACACGCTGACCTACTCATATACTTCCCACCTACTTAATGGCGTCAGCAACACTACAATATGCATATGTACTTATGGCAATGTATATAATATATTTTTTTTAACTTCCCGCTGTATCCTGCATATAGCGAGGTAAGCAGAGGGAACCAGAGAATGTAGTGTTAAGACACTCCATTCTCTTTCAACATTTCCGTTCCCCACTATAGTATTTTCATATATAAAATTTGAATATTGTTTCAAATATCATTTATATATTATTTCAAATATATTTATCATTTCATGTAAAGTATACGTATATATATTTATTCAATAAGTAGTAAATTCCTATTTGTAGGAACAGAAATTTACGCAGTATAGCATTGTCTGCTTGAGTTGGGTAACAAAGACAATTCCGATTACGTGAACGCCGCTAGTTTTCGAAGTGGATGGTACATTAACACACGAGTACCTTGGTGATTCATAGTACCTAAAACTTAATATCTCGTTTTAAGTGACGGAATATTTAGTTAAGTATTTGAATTCATGTTGTATTATATTAATGTTGGTGTTACGTCAAAATCTATTTTAATTTTTAAATAAAATAATAACAGATGATACAATGCTACGTTTTGTTAAACTATCATTGGATAGTTTAACATATGTTTATCAACCCACGTTAGAATGTATATATATATAGTATCTACTAGTCGCTTCACAAAAACAACGTGCTTTGTAAAAACACTCATAGAAGGTGATTTATAGTTTTTTTGACTAAAATCCTAAAAAGATGAGAACGCAAGAAAAAGTAAGTAAGTAAAAGCTTTATTCCAAAACACACTGTAAACATTATTAATAATAACAGGGCAATAAAAGAAAATACAAATCATAATAAGAACAACAAAAACAACAACTACTTAAAAAAAAACATAAACAAAAATCAAATAATATTGTAATATGTGTACAGCAGTGTGCAAAGAAAAAGTTAGGTCACTCAGCATATAAGTTGGCACATGAGTCACAAGACTCAATGAGAACCAACGCTGATTTTCAGTGACCGCCTAGATAGGCCTAGAAGAACTATACTTAGCATACAATGCGAAGGTTAATTTAGGTTAAAATAAACTGGTAGCTCTAAGACAAGTATTCCAAATACAACAATGTGCGATTGTTCTCCACTGCACTGCTTTCTTGACTAAATATCTTTCTTTATATAAAATGATATCTGCTTTCAATTCATTTAAATGTTTTTCATTGCCATAGTACAGGCTATACATATATCGTTTGCATTTAGTATGAAATTTTTGGAAAAATACTATTTACTCTATTGTGTATTATTGACAATCTATAACTAAATATTCTATAATTATAACATAGCTCTTTCTACATATTTTTTTTATAAAAGTCTAATTCTGAGTGAATTTCACTTTAAATATATTTTTTTACTACGAAATAAGTATTTAATAAGTATGTATAGGTATTATTTTATGTGGTATAAAATATTAATAATAATAATTATTATAGAGTTATTTAGTTATTATAGAGACAATTAGGTAGTCTATTTTAGTATGCACACGTAAAAAAAAAGGGAATAAAAGGCACGGGCAAGTGCGAGCCCGTGGATGTAATATAACTCATAAAAAAAAATATTATAGAGTATCAAAATTCAAGCGATATATCAAACTTGCAATCAAAGTAACATCGACCATCATAGCACACGCAGGTACCCTGTAAATTCATTAGACGTATTCCATATACAACGATGAGCAAACTGCATGCCCTTTCACGACTTTTACAACCTTTGATATGTCACGTTTACAGTAGTTTAAGATTTATCGTCTTAGTTAATATAGAATCTAAAAAAATATATTTAGAACTTTTGTTTGTAATTTTATTAATTTTGTTAACTAAAAGGTTTCTTAGTAAGCTAAAACTTTTCTTAGTCTTTATCTGAAGAGCTTGAGATATAAATAATATTACATAATTCTTATATAATTTTAAGGTAAGGATAGAAATGTAGTCTAGATTAATAAATCATGAAAATAATTTAGAAGGAATACTAGGTATTAAGGTTTTATTCCAAATATGAATGCGTTAAACAACATGTAAAATTGCAAAGATTTGCATGTGAGTTTATCAATGTGCCTCACGTTTAAGTTATATTTGCACAATTGTTACATGGGTCGTGTGCGCATTCAGTTTGCTTAACAAGATGGTATCGTCACGATCACATGTTTTCTTTAAGATTATCTAAAAGTCTTTTTCTTTTGGTAAACATATATATGTATATATAATTTTTTAAGAACATATATATCACCTATCTTTTTGTATAAACATTTATACATTTAATAAAAGATTAGAATAATTATTCTAAATAATCAAAATTGAGAAGAGAACGATTGTTTTGCTCTAACTTTGGAACTCGTTAATTCGTGAAAGTCTTCTTTTTTTTTTTTTTTATGGATAAAAGATGGCAAACGAGCAGAAGGACCACCTGATGGTAAGTGGTTACCTTCGCCCATGAACCTCTACAACACCAGAGATGTTGTATGCGTTGCCAACCTAGAGGATATAGATGGAAGGGGAGGACAATGTAGTAGTCCGCTATCGGAACCACCACATTTTGGGGAAAGGATAGGTGGGAGAGGGGAAAACCTGGCTTACATGCCATCGAACCGGAACACATCATAAGATATTTGGCGGTTCGTCTTTGACATGATAGTGGTCGCGAGCCAGACGGAGGACGAACCTCCTACCTTAAATATTTCGTAAATTAATTTATAATATTGTATAATAAATGATACAAGGTAGCTAGCATATATGAACTGAGAGCGTTTACTATATCTAAATAATATAAGCGTAACCTTTCTGTGTAGTCGGGCGGGCAGGCGAGCTTTCAGACCCCTACCAAGCGGGCGGGCGGCGCGCGCGCATCCAAATCAGTCCCTTCGCGACGCTCCTCGCGGCAACATGTCTCCCGTGTGGATCGTGCTCGCAATACTCCCAATACTCGGTAAGTTCCAGTGACTTGTTGATAAAATAGTGAATGTGCTAACTGCAGTGTTATTAAATATTTAAGTATTGTCTATTTTAGTGTTCCGGAACGTGAGGAAATAGGTAAATGTGCTAGTGCGGTTACGCGCATCTGATTATTCAGTGCAGGACGTCCGGACGCGTGGGAATTGAATTAATTACAAGGAAATAATTATCTATTGTTAGAACATACATATTAGATTTTTTAATTAAATATATTTTTTTAATGTAATATTATAATAGTAAAGTTTTTTACGGCTGCAGATTGTTGTCATTTATTAATTATTCATATCTTTTTAGATGTTTTAATTGTTTCTATTACATATTAGCTTGACTTTAGACGTATCTAATACCTTTTTTAAATTATACTTATTTTTCTATTACTTTTTTTATTTTGTAAAAATTGTAACCTTACCAAAATAAAATATATCCAAATAACATACGTCGTGATCTTCAAAAAGCATGTCTATGTCCATTTTAAAGGCCGGCAATGCTTCTGGTAGCTCCTCTGGTTAACACTACGGGGTCGTGGGTAGCGGTGATCACTGCTATCAGGTCACCCGAGTGCTCGTTTGCCTTCCGTCCTTTCCATAAAAAAAGTGTTTTTCAGTGACATATATACGACATTTAAATTATATATTCAATATAAAACACCATGAGTGATTGATAGACACAGTATTGGCGTAACTACTGGCGTTAGGAAGCTGAAATTTAGCACATAAAGAAGCACGATACGACATAAGAGAAGATTTCTCGAAATTCCTACAAAAACAGGAAACACGATATTTTCGCTATTATAGTCTTCCCAAACAAAGTCACGAGATGCAGCTAGTGTGACAATAAAATAAAAAGATATTTTCGAGTACCTCAACATAGTAGCATTACCCATTGCCGTTGCATCTAGTTGCGCAACTTTAATGCACTTTCCATTCGACCGTACGACTCTAAGCACAACCTATCGTACATCGCGTCGCGATAATCGATTCCCCGGATTTACATAAGTGGTTTTCTCACGAATCCCTTCCTAAAAACTAGGGCGGCGTGACGGCCGGAGAACGGATGTTATCCAAGGCTCCGATGCGCACCAAAACAATATACCTCAGTACGTGTTTTAAACAATAAAAGAATGTTGCTTTTGTCCTATATTGCGTTAGCTGAATACTCTACATACAACTTAAGAACTAAACTAATTAAATTTTGTAAGCTAACTTGACGTGTATGGAAGACTCATTAAAATGTTATTATTGAAGCAGATATTGTAGGTTATAAAAAGCTTATAATACACGCTGCATTAGAAGCTGGTATGTAGTCATCTCATTATTTCAAAGCTGCATATATATCGTTAATGTAGCACATATACGTTATATGAGGTTATATAATAAACATGCGCTTTCCATATTTTACGATTTGTCAATATTCACAATGTATATATACGTACCATTTCGGTTTAAAGTCATTTATTTTTCAAAGAGAACACAAAAGTTCACTTATAATAAGAAATTACAATATTTTTTCTTGAGGGTACATTTAAAAGTCTGCCTTATGAATAGTATACAGTTGCGGTTAGCAATATTACACAAACATGTTTAGGTAGGGGTTACATTAACTTATAAATTATTTTGCACATATTCCATTACACGTTTTTTGAATATAGGAAAACTCTTGCTATTAATGATTAAATCTGATAGTTTATTGTAAATTTGAACTCCTTCAAATAAAATGTTTTTCTTTCCATTTCTATCTAGTATATAGTACTTACTGCTCCAAAGTCATTAACTTACGCTTTCAATTTTAATAGTTAAGTCAATAGAAATAAAGAAATTTAAAAATCAACACATTAACAAAATAATGTGTTGAAACAATAACATTTTAAATGCGTGATCATCAAAGCGTGAGAAATCACGTTACGTGAGTAGAAAAAGAAAGTTCCATAGTTGTAGCGTCTGTGAAATATGAGATCGTAGCACACTATTGATAGTATTGACAGACGAAATTTTGACAATGAATTGTTTTGAAGTAACTGCTGAATCATTATAACAATAAGTTATGTCACTACTCTGACACCATACATGTCGTGACCTGACACTCGTAAAATGAATCGAGTGAATAAATTACCATAATTATTAATGTATAATTTACCAATGTTGAAAATAATTAACATATGTTTTTTTTTCTGAATTTCAGAAATATGTCTAAATCTACTAGACGCTTAGAGCATTTTTCCATTATTACTGAATATATATTTTTTTAACTTCACGCTGTAACCCGCTTATAGCAGGGTAGGCAGAGGGAACTAGAGAACCTAGTGTTAAGACACTCCATTCTCTTTCAACAATTCCCTTCCCCACTTTCCACCGAATTGAGGCATTGCGTGTTGAGTGGCGGAACTCAACGCCGCGCTTTGCCTTGTTACCAAGCCCAAGAAATGAAAATAATAAATTTTACATTTCCTGGAGTGGGAATCGAACCCACAACCTGTCGCGTTTACAGTCGCACGCTTGTGCCTTTGCGCCATTACTGAATATATCATTATATTTTTCTATTGTGTACGGAGCGATCTCATTTATAAATAATATATATTACGTATATCTACTTTTATATATATTTTTTATTGGTTTAGTTAGGTGGTAGGAGGTTCGTCCTCCGACTGGCTCGCGACCACTATCATGTCAAAGACGAACCGCCAAATATCTAATGATGTGTTCCGGTTCCATGGCATGTAAGCCAGATTTTCCCCTTTCCCACCCATCCTTTCTCCAAAATGTGGTGGTTCTGATAGTGTACTACTACATTGTCCCCCCTTCCATCAGTATTCTCTAGGTTGGCAACGCATCTACAACATCTCTGGTGTTGTAGATGTATATGGGCGAAGGTAACCACTTACCATCAGGTGGTCCTTCTGCTCGCTTGCCGTCCGTTATCAATAAAAAAAAAAAAAAAATATAATCTAAAAACATTAATTGAAATGTTAGCATAACGACTAGTTCCGTATCAATTGTTGCCGACGGAAGTTCAAACTACCTGTTTCAGCCGCTTAACATGCCAATTACATGTTTTTTAATCTATAAAACTTGAATTAAATAAACATAACTTTTACTTTATTCATGAAAACAGAAATTATATATTCAATTTGAATAATAAAAAAAGGGATATTTCTTTATACGTGACTTATTCACGCATTATATGTTTCACTCAAATTTTAATATGAGTCAATTTTATATATACGAGTACATACGTTACAACATTGTAAAAAAGGTCATTTTTTTTAAATTCATCATATAGAAAATACTTCTAAAGGTCTTCATACAAATAACAGGCTCCAAAAATTATGACGCTGATGATTTCTTGCGAAAACCTACAGGAATTTTAATGAATCGTTTTTCTATATAGCTATTAGTACTCGGCATCTTATAGGCTAAAATTTGTTTTGAAGGTCTAAATAAGTAATGTAAACAAAAAATAGCGCCGTAGAAATAGATAGACAATATGATGAGCATCTTCCATTGACGTCCAGCTTAGCTCTAGCTCTTAGCGATCCAGCTAAACCTTAAGAGATATGAATGTAACATCTTATATTTAACGTGATGAGCACTTTTTGATGACGTAAAAGAATTTAAGCACTTGAACAATATAGACTTGAATAACATACCCCAGGACACCAAACAAAAGGAAATCTAAAAGCCAGCCTGGCTTATGCGACCGCTCTTTTTAAAAATATCGCTACCAAAATATTAAAAGTATTAAGTTTAAAAATTTTATGTAGCTTTTCTGAAAAAAATAATTACATACAATAATAATAAATTCATTTGATTGCTTGTTTTTGGAACTACTTACGCATGTAACAAAATGAAGCGCGCAAGCGCGTGTAAATTTGCTTTGAATTTTGTATTACATATATCTGCGCATATGTTTGTGTACCAATATAACATGAAATAAACACACTAGCTAGTTAAATAATTAATTGTGGAGAATGGACTGCCTTTAATATAAATAACAATTTACTCTGAGAAATAAGAAATATATGCCTAGTTATAAATAATAAATTCTCCTTAGAAACATAATTATCTCTTCAACTTATTTATATATAAATTTGTCTTTTTTCTATATAAATTTGTCGTCATATATTCGTTAAACATGTGTTTTTAGAATAAACTTAAGCTAAATTATTCTAAACTAAGTTGATATACAATAGAAATTATGAAAAAATATTTCATAGTATTTTCTGTTACAATCTGTTATATGATTTAATTAAGAAAAAAAATTTTTTTTTGTATAATTTTGTTATCTATTACTAGAATATTTAAATTATTAGGTATATTATATTTCGTCATGAGCGACGACCTTTCGAAGAGGATCGCACCTTACTGGCAAGTTGCACAATCGCCCCACTCATGGGAACCTCGCTTAACCTCCGACTCGCCATGCATTCACCCGGCATACGTGAAGCAACCGGCAAATGACCACGATTACCTGACAAACTTTTGCGATAGCCAGATCCAGTTTATCTACTTTTTGTACTATAAGAAGTTTATAAGGTTACGCAGATTTCATTATAGATAGGCCTAGAATAATTCTTCATCCTACAAAATTAAATATAATAATTATACATACATTAAGTATGTCTAACGTATGCCAAAATGCATATGAATATATGATAGCTTGTTGCTGATAGCAATTCATCCTTCATTTTCTCAGTATATATGTTGAATCGTAATAAATATATGGAATAAACATATGTCGATAGGTTTTCACTTTTCATTTTCCAACAATTTTTTGTTATATACAATTATATTTAATTGTTTTATACAATTATATATTCGTTACTATATATTTTTATAGTTATTTATGTAAGCTTGCATGTTATTTATAGATTGTAAATTTTTAAGTAAGTTTATTATATTAAGAACATATTAATATCATTTGTACGCCAACCTATCTATATCTCTGCACATTATTTTCTTTTCCATGGTAGGGGTTGCCTGGAAGAGATCACCTGTGGTGATAAGGCCGCCTTTACACCAAAATTTTACTTACTTCTTTTGTTTTTCTTTTTGTTTTTGTTATAATTGTTGTTGGTGTAATAAAGAATAAAATAAAATAAAATAATTTTTATAACGTCTATGTAATCAGGAGTTATTTAAATCATTAAAATAATTTATCTAATTAAATATTTTCACGAACTAAGTGTAAGGAAATATAGTAAGAAATACAATAATGCGACACAAACCGTGTGAACAATATGTACCAACACTTTACTATATTGTAACTATTGCCTCTAAGTTGTTGACAGCCGGTACCGCCTTACCTCCCGTATAATTTGTGGTTTAGCAGCTAGCGGCTTGTGTTCATCTAATAATATATTAAAACCGCAGCAAAATTTTATTGTACCCAAATTGTTATTTTTGTGTTAGTTTCCTTTTGGAATGTTAGTAAAGATTCACCGTCATATTTCTTTTTTTGTGTCCTTTTTAAATATGAATATTTATTGGTCTATATGTGGTACTTATATGTATATAGTGTAGTTAGATATTATCTACATATACCTATATAAAACTCTTCCGTTATTGTGCTCTGACATACAACGTACAGCGGAACTACTGGCCAAAGAATGCTGAAATTTGACACGTGGCTCCTCGCTTAATCCTATAAAATGAGGATAAAATGCAATTTTAGATTTTATAGTCCTTTTTCATTTTATTTTCAATTTTATTGATCTTTTTTGCTTACTCGCTTATAACAAAAGCCTTCAGTTGGAGAATTGAATAATTTAACTTTAATGTTAAATGCCCTACTATATATATTTTAAATTAAAATAGAAACAAAAGTCTCAAGAGAAAATATATTTTTCATAGTCGTTATTACTCTACACTCGTTTGGCCGTGTGTTTGATGCGCTGCTAACACTTCAATAGGTTCTATTTTCATATCTGTATAATTTATGGATTCCCTGTGACCTTTAAATTAATTAACAAAAATTATAATGAACACTTATAACTAATTAATTACACAACTTTGAAACGATGGCAAAGTATTTCGTATGCTTATATAACGTTTTTTGATAAACATTTTGAATTTTTATAAAAATCTATAATCAGTTAACACTACGTCATTTACAAATACAAATACAAATATTCTTTATTGCACACAAATAAACAAATAACATAGAAGTAGTAATAGCGTACAATAAGGCGGCCTTATCGCTTAAAGCGATCTCTTCCAGGCAACCTTTGGATATTGGATTTGTATAAAGTAGTGGTAGGCATTTATAGTTGATAAAGCAAATAGTATATATTTTTATTTATTACTTGACCTTATTAGCAAATATAATAAAACTGCGTCCTTATTTTTAACTGTAATAATCAATTTGTTCCGTCAGATGAAAACACATTAAATAAAGAACTGGATAAGATGAAATCAATTATTTAACAATTTACTTACCATAGTTGGGTAAACATAATATTCATTTTGATCACGTAATCGACCTCAATGCAAGTTGGTAATGTGCCATTCGACCAATGCACTATGATTTTATCTAACATGTTAGACAACTCCAAGATGTTTTGTAAATAAACATACCTATTTTTGTGCAGTATTAACATTTTAACTTTATATGCAAGAATATTTAAATAGAAATATTATTCCAATTTGATTGTCATGTAAATGTAATTCAATATTTTAATATTTAAAAAAAATATTTTGCTTAATAAAATGTAATATATATTCTTATATGAGCTTTAATTGTTTAATTCATAGGGGGAGCAGAGAGGTTTAACTGTCGGGGACGCATACTAGGAGCATATTATGCTGACGCGAAATCTGGCTGCAAGGCGTTCCACGTCTGTGTGAGAGTGGCAGGAGGCGGTATTCGAGACTTCAGGTTTTTCTGTCCACCCGGAACTTTATTCCATCAGGAAGCGCAAACATGTACCGACTGGGGCGATGACGATCCTCTCGCTTGCCCTGCCGATATCTACGATGGTCAGTTTGATCTGTACAAGATCGGATCTGGTGAGATTGCTTTGCAACTAACAGCATTTAGAAATAAGCTTACAATTTAAGCAATTTACTATAAATTTTAATTGGCAATCGACAGTTGAATGATTTCAGACTAAAATTTAAAACACAAGTTCTGGATAAGTTCCTGCTGCTGTAAGTTATAAGCTAGGTATATTGGTAGTTACTTCAATATAATAGTAAAGTGGCGCTTATAGTTTATTATATGATATTTTATATATAATAAAAATAGTGAAGGATATTTTTATATTAAATTTAAAGAAGGCTGTAATTTGATGCTTAAAAAAATTATGTTGTTGATATAAATTTTTCGTCATATTCGTCCGTCGAAAAAATAACTGGCGCCTATAATATAACTTGAGCAAAGTAACATAAGCTTTGATTATGCTTCCATGTAGTGCTTATGCATTGTAAAAAAATAAAAATTGGAAATCCAATTTAGATTATAGTTTTTTCAACCTAACAAAGATTTTAACAATTCAAACTCTTATTATTAATATTGAATATTAATATAATCGAATACTTGGATATACAGGGTTCGACACAAAGAAGTTATCGTCTTCAGGAAACCGAGAGGAAGAACCTGAATTTGGTCTTCAGCGAGCGGAAACCGGTGATCATCGTCTTTCACAAAATAACAATGGTGGCACATCGGACCTTCGCGCAGCGCACTCTTCAGACTTTTTTACAGGCCAACGTGACAGAGGACGTGACGAACCTGTAGTTCAAACCCAGGCACCGATATCTCATGCACCTGCACGACAATCTTTCAGACGACCTGCAACGACACGTGCTCCTTACACAACTACACAAAATACTTCTCCACCTTCACCAGTCCCACAATCGTCTGGGCCTTCTCAGTATGATCATTCAAAACGTAAACTTGTTAGGAAGCGTCCAGTCTACACACCTACATCTCCGCCGACTACCCCGGCTCAAACTTTTCCTCCTCAAGCTTATTTTGATCAATCACAGAACTTCAACCGTAAAAGTCCTCAACAGAATAAACAATATTTTACAACTGTCAACGTTCCCGCTCAATATAAAGATGAGTACGTTGAAGTAAGTAAAGTGACACCAAAACAAAATAACAACAGATACTTCCCAAATAACCCTAGTCCCACACCTTTCTCTCAGACAACACAAGCCCCTGCCACTAAAAAAGAAGGTCTAGTTGAAATTTATAACTATGACGGTAAATCACCAACTTCTGACTTTAATAAAAACAATGATAATCGACCTTTTAAAGTTAGAAATAGTTTCAGCGTTCAATCGGATACTCCTAGAGATACAGATTTTGCACGTATTAGAAATAATAATAGTAAAGGCTTTTCAACATCTACAGTTGATTACAACGTTGTACGTGGAACAAGTACATCAGCAAATTATAGAAATCCTAATAGTGTTTCATATGAACCTGAGAAAAATAACTTTGGGTCATTTTCTGGGGCTAAGCAGAGTTATTATAATAATCCAACCACCACAGTTCCTTCTACAACTATATATACTACCACCCGTGTTGATCCACCATCCAATTTAAACACTGTAGCATACAATACTAATCTAGGTTTTAATACACAATCTTCAAACTATGGAGATAGCGCAGAAGATGATGGGCAATATCGCCCACCTCAAGGTGAAGATGACGGTCAATACAGACCGGAATTGTATGAACGTGAATCAGAATTGCTGTCTGGTGCACATTCCTTAAACATTGCTGCAAGCGGAAATAGATTGCCTGAAGATCAAAAACCAAGTAAAAAAATATCTCACAAACCATACACTAAAGCAGCTATCCCACAACCATTTAAACCAGCACCTACATCACCTTCCACATCATTACCAGATTATTACTCTACAACATTTAGACAGACTGACCAGCCCACACAAAGGACATTTGACTATTACCAAACTTACACTACAACCTCTCGGCCATATGAACCCCCTTCTGCGCAAGCGTACACAATCCCTCCAGCGAGAGTTACATCAACCGCAGTACCTAGAACCACTGAGCGATTCCAGTCTCGAGAAACTGTCCCTCCAACATCACCGCCCATTTCACATCCGTCCAAATCACCACGACCGCCTCATTACTCGAAACCTAGCAATATCAAGGAAGACACAAGCTACGACTATGCCTATTATGACTCCGATCCAGGATTTTCCGAATATGACCACATAGAGGAATTTGGTAGAACTAAAACTAAGCTATAAACATGTTATACCACTGCCATTACGTTAGTCGCCTCTTTAGATAATTTATTTAAATTTTCGAAATAATTCGATTACATGAATGGATTGTAAAATAATTTTATGTATAAGGAGTATTTAATAATTTATTTAAAATATATTAATGATAAACATTTTCTTCTATTTGAATATACTATATATGTCGTTATTAATACATCTATTGTACACATGTACCTATATCTAAAGGGGCTTTTTGATTGTAATGTTATCTTAAATTATTTTGTGATACTTTTGAGGATGTTCGTATTTCAATAGATTTTAAGTTATTATAATGAATTTGTAGCTTAAGTTGCCAGTTTTCATTAATGCAAGCATACATATATTGAAATCAAACCATATACTGCAATGATCCACAAGGCATGTTTAAAAGAAATACAGAGATTAAATAAATAAGTCATGGTGGATATGTTTTTGTTAAAAATATATTTTATATTTACAATTTAATTATACAAAATATAAATGTTAAAAATCGATGACCGTTAGAAGAGAAAAAATAATTATATAGTTTTATTATATCTTTGAGTACAATATAAATTAAGGTGAAATTGAATATTGTAAAATATTTCATTGTAAATAAAGTTTTCCTAAAAACTGACTATTTTATTTTATATTTTATTTGCAATGTAAGTAAAAAAATAAAAAGTATATTTATATCACTAATGTCACAAAAATTGCAATTGTTTCTTTTTCATAATACCTAAGTAAAAAAAATGAAACTGCAAAGAGATAAAGTGATATTTAAGGGGGATAACAAACTGAAGTGGATAGGCAAATAAGTAAAGCTCTCCGATTTTAGTAATAATATCTTAGACCAGCATTACCCATTTGTCGCGACCCGGTACCGGGCCATGAAAATAAAATACCGGGTCTTTTATTTTCATGGCCCGGTACCGGTTTTTTCAAAACTTATAAATGTGAAGCTGGGTTTTCAGCGCTAGTTAACCTTAAAAATAAACATAGAAACCCACTTAAAGTGGTAAAAAATAAGGAGCAGACTTCGCACTAAATTTTGATGACTAAATAGACGATACCAAATTATAATATAATACTAATAAAACCTTTTTACTATTAGTAAATGTGTATTAGTTTTCCTAATGGAATAAGCTTAAAATTCGGTCATGGCAGATCAATATTTGGGAAACACTGTCTTAGACCTATATGAGCCTTTAATTCAATCACGAAATAGGTAATTTATTTATTTATTTATACTTCATTGTTCACCACAAAACACATGAGTAAATACAAAAAGAATTACAATAAAACATGAAAATATATGTATGTATAAATGTAATTATAACTTAAATAAGGTTGTGAGTAACGGATGGACATGGGCCCCTGTAAATTCTAATATCCGGCTGTAAAATAAGAAGTAACAAATAAATAAACAAATTACTGAAATAGATTTTTACAATATGAGTTTTTTACTACTATTTTAAAAACTAATAATAAAAAAATAAAATTAACTACAACTTAAGCACTTATATTTTTTTTCTTAAAGCAACTAAGAGTGTGTAGATAATCCTCTCAAAGTTCTATTATAAATTTCAATATTGTTGCTGCGGATTTGTCTCCGCCACGACAGTCAGAAACTAAGTATTTTCACAGAGCCAATTCAATATTTTTGGTTCGGATACAGGCATAACCAACTCGTGTGTTACATATGGTTATGAATTATAATTATTGCGCAGTGAGACAGTATTTAACTGTACATGTGATAGTTAAGGGTTCAATCATAAATCAATCAGAGAAGCGTGAGATTCTGTCAATTAACACACAACGACCTAACGCCTTTATTTCGTTTCTTTGCGAAAATGCAAGTCTGCACTCTAAAATAAAAATTGGTAAAATATATACGAATTACAAAAAGTAAATATAAAATCATTCCAATAATTGCAAATTGCATAGAATTAAAAAATATATATATTATTTTTTAATCGTTATTATTTTTTTTTTAATTATATTTAGATTTTTTTATTTTCTTTTTGTATGGACTTTATTATCCTTTCCACACTAATCCTACTATGACTAGTAGAATTTATCCATAGATCATTTTCATCGAAAAAAGGACCTAAAACCATATGGCTTTTACCGTGACATATAGTTATTCTACCAAATGGACATCGAAGGGACACTGTCAATAAAAAAATGGTCATTACGCTGAGCAACTTCAGTTAAGGCATCATTTTGTAATTTCTAGTAGTTGTAGACTGGTATTCTTTACTTTTTTTTTTATTGATGAAAGATGGCAAAAAACTGACCACCTGATGGTAAGTGGTCCTCGCCCATGGACATGGCCATGCCCATGGACATGGAAAAGGGAAAACCTGGCTTACATGCTGTCGAACCGGAACACATCATTAGACATTTGGCGGTTCGTCTTTGACATGATAGTGATCGCGAGCCTAACGGAGGACGAATCTCCTACCACCAAGCTACTGGGATACCCGCCTCTTAAGGGACGCTACCCAGCGGCGGAGGGGAATTGTATTCTAACCCCGTCCCCACACAGGGATAAATTTAACTTTATATTACTTTTTATAAATTTAATATTACTTTTTATATGTAAACCGAAAGTTTTAAGTTAAATTAAGTTTTTAGTTTTTGTTAAGACAGCTTTTCTTAATTCCTTATAATTTATCTGGTTATTATGGTTCTACATCATATTCCATTTTTGAAGTTATGCTCCCTTAGGTATATAACAAAAAAATCCTTTAAAGCCGTCCAGTGGATTCAAAGACGTGCAAACAGATAAAAAACAAAAAATCATAGATTCATTTTCTGTGTTTGAGTTTTTCACCCGTTTATTACCTTTTTCTGAAGCTGTATTAGAAAAAGATGTTTTCACAACCAATACAAAATCTATATGAACTACGTCATTAAATTAGTTTGAAGACATATGTTTTAGTTTTGCTTTTTGTTTTGTCTATAAAAAAAAACATTATAACAGTATTTACTGGATTTGTGATAACTTGATTGTTGATACCGAAATATTTCTTAAAATATACCAATAGCACACGTGACAAAATGCTTATTTTTTCTGAGCACTTCAGACGCATTATATTTTGCTCGTGCAACTCATCGCTTTAAACATAATAAAAAATAATAGCAATTTTGCAAAAGTAAAACATTATTTCCGATTTGAATATTTATCTATAATAGAGGCCATCGTAGCACAGTACAACGGTGAATGACTGTTAAGGCGTTTAGTTTTGAGTTCAATCCTCATTCTGAGATCTTCACTATTTCCTCCCTCTCATACAAAGCGTGTCGTTGAAATCCAATGCTTGGATGAATGAAAAAACATGAACATAAATGAGAAAACCTTCATTTCGTTCGACAACCTATAGGTTCTCTCTACATAATTCGCTATGCGGATTTTTTCCGTGTAGTTACTAAATTTATCTTTATATATAATAGATTCTTACTTATCATTCAAGTAGTGCTATAGGATTTCGGATATCAAAACCCAAGTCCAAAGTCAGCGTAAGGCGTGGGCGACTTAGGCAACCACCTACGGCTTCGTCATCCGGGGGGGAGAATATAAACATTCTCCGAAAAAGAATCGAACTCACAACGGACTAGTTAAAAGCTAGTTTAAATTATCCTGCATAACTAAGCGTTTGTAATCTTTAACCTTTAATACTCTAATAAAAAATGTAGTAAAGTTTATTATAGATACATTATAAAATAATTGATCTATAGCCTCTATGTATATGAATAACAAATTAAATTGTTCTATCCGGTATAGGAATATTTTGAATCTTCTAACAGTTTATTTAGTCGATTATGTCCAGATTTCATTTTGTTCTCAGTCATATCTATTAAATATAATATAAAAGAAAAAAGCTAAAAGATAAAAGCTAAAACCTAAACTTTTAGTTAGGCATTGTTTTAAGCGAAAATGGTCATTGTTAAATCATTATTGTGTACTTTGAGTGGAAAAAAGGCGAATAACAAGTAATATTCCACACACTGTAAACTTTAATTATAAGTTATAATAGTAAGTCATAATCTGTATCTGCAGACATAGTATTAAAGAGTCACAGTCATGGTTATAAATAAGACGCACAATTATTATTATCGATCGGGTTACTTTTGGCGGTATAGTTATTTAGATGATAGAAATGTTTCTCGTTTTTTATGTGTTGGTTAATTTGATTATAATGTCTACATGATATTTGTAGAAACAACTCTCTATAGCATATTTCATAATTTTAATGCAGGTTCGTAAATAACCTAATAATACTCCTGTATGGATAAGAACTATTTTTTTGTTGTGTAGCTATTAAGGCTAGACGTATAGGATAGTAGGTAGTAGATAGTAATTTTGAAAACCAAAAATATAGGAAATGGCAAATGTAGTTTTGTCAAAACTTGAGAAAAAAATAACAACTAAAGTAAAGTAATAACAGACTAGCTACTTCTGCTAAATTATCATTTGTTGCTATAAGAAAGAAGAAGTAAAGTAGACAAATATAAGAAATACTTAAAATTCTCCTCTTAAAATTCGTGTGTTCTCCATACAACATGACATTGACGAAAGGATTCGAAACTGACACGTTCGAAGTATATAATTAAATAACTGAACTTTTTTTTTTTTTCAACTTCAGGCTGTATCCCGCATGTAGCGGAGGTTGGCAGAGGGAACCAGAGAACCTAGTGTTAAGACACTCCATTCTCTTTCAACAATTCCGTTCCCCACTTTCCGCCAAACTGAGGCACTGCGTGTTGAGTGGCGGAAATTAACGCCGCGCTTTGCCTTGTTACCAAAATTTATAAATACTAAATTTTACATTTCCCGGAGTGGGAATCGAACCCATCGAACCTGTCGCGTTTACAGTCGCACGCTAACTGAACTGTACTCCCTTATTTTTTTTACATTATACTAATAAAAAAAATAATATCGTGCTTAAAGTATTCAAATTTGTGTAAGTAAAGGTGTTAAAATAATATAAATTTAATAACAGTGGGTCGAAGGGCGCAAAAGCACTGCAGATGCACTTTGTACTTTGGTTTCCAAAGCGACTGAAATTTGATTTTTTTTTTAAGTAACAAAAAGTGCAAAAGTTGAACTATTTTCCATCATCCATTGTAAAGGATTAGAAGGCTACCAAAAGTGTAGAATAAAGCGACGAACCTTTTTCTACCCGCTAGAAATAGCTGGAGAATTGCTTTAAATTTTGATTGCAATTATGAAATATCATTAATAAGATAAAAATATTTTTTGTCTAATTGCAATTACTTTAGGACATTCATTTTTATGTATAAATAGGAAAAGAGATAGTAAAATTAAAATGACATTAGAATAGAAGAAAGTTCGGCGCTTCGCAGGGAGAGGAGCTCGGAGCTGGGTTTGTGATATGCTAGCCAAGCTATACCCAAGCCATCCACTAACTAAATTCTCTCTTCTTAAGCTGCTCATAATTCTTCATCCTCATGACGAATTATATAAAAAAGTCAATTAGTTCTGTACCTATTAGTTTCTGGCCTGTTGAGTTTTTTTCCGATAAGAACTCTATCTGACAGTTTTAGGCTATTATAAATATGGTTTTGTTTACAAAAGCTTTTCTATGTGAATGGCAAGACGATAACATCAATATCTTGACTATTATCTATATTAATAACAATTTCAAAACCAGACATCTCTACTTGTGCTGTGACTTCCGTGTATTTAAATTTACTCAGGTAGAGCTAGGTAGTAAGCGAATTAAAGTATAGAAATATTATTGTAAGTTCTACTCTTTGGATAGACACTATTCTTATAATAATTATATAACATAGAAGAGCATCCTTGTCGCGTTAGTAGAACGTGTCCGTCTTTGTAACCTTGATGTTTATTATCAACATACATTGTCTTCTAATGTAATGTATTAGAATTCATTGGTAACTGTTACAATAAAATTGATTGAACTGTATTTTTTTTTATATTTTTTCTTTGTAAACGCCATGTTAGAGACACTTTGGAAGCGCTTGACTACCTACGAGACGAGGTTTTCTCTCTAGTTAGTAAGGAGCTTCACGCCTTATCCCACATAACAGGCTAGTCAAAGTGAACATTCAGACAGTGCGTTAGTTTAAAAATAATTTCGTTTCTACAGTCTAGGTAGATCAGACGCGCCTCCAAAAACATTTATTGTCTCTAAAACGGGCGGGAAATCTAATCGACAACATATCAAAACTAAGCTCTCTTTGTTTGTTTTATATATAAAAAGGTAAGTTTTGAAAAAATCCAGTGGTGTCTAAAGTTATTAAATAATTTATATATTAAGGAATAGGCACTAGTGAAAATGAAAGTTAATTTAATAGTTTTAATTGATTGACGTCATTAATTACGTTTATATTTTCAACAGGGAAGCACGTCAAGAATAAAGTTGTTTTTTTTTTATTGAAAGTAAGAGACATAACTGCATCATCTTACCGTCCAGGGCCTTTTTTAAAAGAACAGGTTTTTAGTATTGGAAATAAACATATATTTAAAATATTCAAGGTAATCTTCAATGACGCAACGCTATCTGCAACATGTGGTCGAGGCTAATGAAACGATTAAATATGATAGTCAAATTTTATTGAAATATATTGCAAAATCACCGATACAGCTCAAAACATTTCAAATTATCTTAAATTAAATCACATAATATATGAGATATTATCTTCAGTACAAATATACTTTAAATATGGTATTTTTCAATATTTATTGCTTTTACTATTATAATTGATAGAATTGTCATCTGTGGGAATACCTCAGAGGTATTTCATAAAGAACATTCTTAATTTTCGATTAAAAATACACATTCAAAATAAATTGAGCATTTATACGATCTAACGTCGATATTTAGCAACAAATAACAATATAAAATAGGAGGTAGGTGCTTGTATGAATGTACGTTAAACATTGGCCTATTGTGAAGTATAATGTGTACAGCTTCTGCTATAATCTTGGATATTTATGTTAAGTTATGTATCAGACGCCTATTTTTGTTAGGAAATTTAATATTTCCTTCAATAATTAGTCACCGTACGTTTATCAGAGAACAAAAAGCGCTATGCATGAATTACCTTTACAGTAAACTTAGCATATTATTTCTTGAACATTATTGTGGACGTTTGCGTCACTTACCTATCCACCTTCCTTAAATCTACATTTAGCCTATATGTACAGTCGAATATTATCGCAAGCTAAGGCAAATAATATAAAAGTATAAAAACCTCTACATACCAGATTACCAATCACAGAAATTAGTTTTAATATCTCTAGAATCCAGAATACCACGCAGAATTACAACATACTAATTTAATTATAAAGAGCAGTTACAATTATTTCCTATACAAAAATACAATTAAATAAATAAAAAGTGGAAAAAGTTGTTTATATATATCCCTTTTCGTTTATCAAGCTTTGAAAACATTTTTAAAGTCATACTAATAAATATCCTACGTTTAAAGTATTAAAGTCTTAATATAAAAGTAACCAATATGAACTACATTGTTTTTTAATGATGCTTCGAACCAATTATTTCTTTAATTAAAATCATCATTACATCGTCTTTACTATTTTTAAACAATGAAAATAGAAAATCTATTAACATGACTCGAAAGAAAAATATTTTTATGTATAGAACTTAAAATAAAATTTGCTCTAACCACATCACAATAAATAGGAAAAAATCATGAACTAACAATCAATCGATTAATCAATCAATTGTGCGATTAGGTATTATTGATTCTGAGATAGCACCGAGTACTATACTAAATTACACTAGGACTTGTTACTAATTGAGCTTATTATTTTAACTTATAGTGTGAGATTCACTATGCACATATTTTTGAAAGTTCGTGTTTCTGACAAAAAATGAGATAAGAGGAAGTATCACATACGTATTTACTTTTTAATTTAATTAATCTTTAAAAATAGCGACGCCATATAATATTATAATTTATAACATTAAAGTAGCGGCTATTTTTAGCAAGCATGCAATGCTTACGCAGCTCACTCTGTCTTGTATATATGAAAATAACTAATATACATTTAAAGCTCTGAAGTAATATTACTATAGTAAAGTAAACCAGTTATTACACATAATAATAAAAGGCAACTTTGTTCTACAGAATGTATATAGTTACATGCTATGATCTACTACACACATATGTATGTCACTGTGATGCTACAGCTCCCGCCATTCTCTGCCGTACGTCGCCCAAAGCTGACCCATTACTGAACCCATTCAGGAGTGGCAGCTTCATTTCTTTGGTTTCATATTCCTGTTTAGATAATTCTTCATCCTTCTTTGCTTTTGCTTTGATGCTCTGTTATAAAAAAAATAAATTGAGTTCAAGGATTAGCGAGATAAAGAGCCTAGTGATAAAATACTCCGTTTGCAAATTCCTTCCATTTTAGTCATATTACCTGATGGATAAACTTAAGAAACACAAGAATTTTAAATATAAATTCCCTAGAGTGGAGATCGAATCCACCCAACATCCAAGCCACGATAACAACGATGTACTTATAATACGTCGTATAATTCTATATTATTATCTATATATAATATTAATACGTGAAGGAAAAAAATTGAATTTCAACTACATGTGTATATCATGTGCACGGACGTGTACGATATACAATAAGCTCATAAAATAAATATTATATTAGCATAAAGTGGCATACAAGCAAATAACATTTTAAATGATAGTAAATTTTAGCATATCCATTTCAATTAATTAAATCGGTGGAGACTTAATTGGTTAATGTACAAATTTATATTGTTTTATGTTTTTGTGCTTTGTAAACGGTTTGTTTTCTTAATAAATAAATTGAGGTTTTAATTATTTAAATATAACATTAACAAATTATAAATATCATATTATTGTGATATTCACTTTTATTATCAATAATTACCTGTGCCTTCTTTATGTACGCTTGTTTGTAGAAATCGGAGAATAGATAATAGAAGAGGACGGCGTGCATTCCTATCCACCAGACGAAAGCTCGAGGGTAGTTGCAGTCAATGAATAGAAGCTGGAAGGCGTGGAAGAACACTAACACAAATTGAATCTGTAAATAATATTTTTTATATTATTAATAATGTTTGTCTTAGATATGTTTTTCTATTTAATTTAAATTGACCTTACAGTCAGTTAATAACGAGTACTAGAAATGATCGATGGATGCATATCTATTTTTATATTATAAGCAAACATGTTAAGGTAAAATTGTAAAAAATAGATAAGAAAGAGGAACATTGCGACCACAGAGTAAATACAATCGGAAACACATTGCTCATTCCTCTTAGATACGAGCCATATACCTATAAATAAAATAATAATAAATAATAAGAATTACCACAGACTACATGATATTGCATTTTTTTTGTAAAAACGTGTGTAAGAATCGATACGCATATATAATACCAGTATAACTTAAGCTTTGGCCAGCAAAAAACTGAGTATAGAGTTCATCCGTATCATGATTGGAACAAAATTTATCGACAAACTTTTTTAATGGCTGGAACATTCTTCACAAGCTTGAATGAGTCAGCAAAGTATAATTTCCTTTCTGATTGACTATGGTAATGACCTTATACTGCGGGAAACGTCCCTTTTACCTAGTCTATAATGCAATGAACAGTCTTATTAACCTTGCTGATGAACGTTTAATTACAATCGGCCTTAGAAATACCTTTGAATGCACTGCGTGCAATACGAAGTCAATTATGGCAATATATTTAAAATTCCAAAACAATTGTTGTTACATATTTTATTACCGCTTTCGTATACTCTTTCCTTGTTTCTTGTATTGCAATAAATATTTTTCTAATATATATTTCCAAAAAATGTTTCATACAAATGTATCAAATTATATGATGGTTTAAGAATAAACGTGTAATTTATTTATACTTATTTGTTGGAATGAAGGTAGGTATACTGCCTTATGAATAAAGTTCAGAACTTTTAAGCATATTTTTGCATTTTGTAAGGCCAACTTAACGACGTCATAATAATAAGAATGATTTGTTTAATCTTACCATTTGCAGAGCTGTAAGGTATTTCTTCCACCACAAATACTTTTGAACTTTAGGGCCGAATGCAGCCAGTAAGTAATATGAATACATAATGATGTGAACAAATGTGTTGAGCACTCCAAAGAACGTAGAATGGCCACCTGAAATAAAAAATCATAGTAAGAATTTTGGAACGTTTTAACTTACTTCGCAAATAGGACTGAGGAGTGAGTAGCACATAACATAAGCTCATTAGAATCCAAATTCTAAATTATTGATCCAAGTGATAAAACTCAAAGGCAGAAAGAATACGGGTCGATGCCGCTTGGACCATGGTACACCTTGATATTCGCCTAAACTTGTTACTGTTTATAACATAAATTTAATATTTACAGCCTGACAAGGGTACAACACGGCGTATGTAAGTATAACGAATGGCATTGCAAACGCTGATTTATGTACACTACTGTCTCTTGAGTTTCTTGTTTTTTCTAAAAAAAAATGTAATGAATGTTCATAATTATTTGAAATAAGACCCACTTGAAATAATAAAGGAATTGATTGACTGAAAATTATTTTTTTTTGTTATTTACCTTATATTTCTTTTTTTTGTTTTATATTAAATATGTATAAATAATAATAAACAATATATTAATATTTATTTTATTTTTATCTAACTATATTTTACTCCTTATAAATTAAACTTCGTTTTAATGTAACTATCTCAAATTCTTAACATAGCAGGAGAACATATGAATACAAATTCTAAATATATTCTATTTCCATGTTCATTAAGTCAAAGAAAAACTGTGTACTATATATCAATACGCACGCTTTGCGTTCACGCGTGTGTCACTATTAGTATGTAACCAACATATAACTGCGAACTGAATTAAAATACCATATGGCATTTAAAATTATAATGTTCTTGTCCAGATTTATTTATTGTTTTTCTTACGAGCCCAAATGTGGTATTTTCCATGTATAACAGAATTAATGGAATATTACTGGAGTGTTTGACATTAATATTACCTAATATAACTAATATGAATTATTTTCAAAAAATATTTTGTTGATATTATGATAATCATGGTAAAATTATTTTTACGAAGTGCACAAAAGTTACTAAAAAAAAAAAAAATAAGTATTAAATTCAGTCATTTCTTAGCGTTTCATCGTTTAACAAGATTTAATTTAAATATAAATTTTAGTCTATTTTCATTTGTATTATTATATAAATTGTATAAATTATAGCTATTATATAGAGTTTTATGGTCATCTGCACACGCCGTAAATACCGTCCATTATCGAAATGTTACAAAAACCATTTAAAGATCCTGTTCGATGATAGGAAGCAAAAAACGTATCCATTATAAATAAGCCGGAATTAAAAGCTAACGGAATATTTCTTGTATTAAAATGTACGTGCATGGTAATTTCACATATCATATAATGAAAAGAAATAAATAATAAGGGCTTTCCTGGCACAGTCGGTATTGAATGTAACTTTAAGATCTAGCCTTCTTTTTTTTAAGCTTCACGCTGTTTCTCGCTGTTTTTTCTATAGAAGGGTAGGCAGAGGGAACCTGAGAACCTAGTGCTAAGACATTAAGTTCCCCACTTTCCGCCGAGGTATTGCGTGCAGAGTGGCGGAACTCAACGCCGCGTTTTACCTTGTAAGTCTTCTTCAAAGGTTGGAATTAAGTTCTGCCACCACAAATTGATGAGCATATCGCTAGGTTCTAATAATAAATAGTATTAATAAAAACAGTTGTATTACTAATATCATTCATTAATTCATTGAGCGATGGACACATAAACATGGGATAGTGTAATTCAAATAAGCAAAAAATTATAGTTATAAATTCCATAAAAGAACATTGTATTTCCTGCCTGTTAAACATAAGTGACACGACGTTAGTAGAGATTATTCTAGAAAATTCAACCTTAAGGATCTGTTTAGCGAGTCGTAGTCAAACATTGATTACCACGTAGAAGTTTACCGACTGTATTCACCGCGTCGTACAAATATAAACTTCATTTATAGTACTTATTACGTCAAATCAAATCATTTGTTATACAAATGTCATAATGATCATTATATAAATTATGGATGGTAAATTGGTAAATGTTTGAACAAAATTCATAGAATATCCACAGACACATAACAAATTAATAACAGTTGTAAGCAATTTTAAAAAAATACAACATACGACATAATAATAATATAATAATGTTTTACATAAATATTGCAAATGCTTTCGTAGAGTAAGATAGAGTCGAAGATGCTAGCTATCTGTGATCATAGAATTTGTTTTCACCATTAATAATATTTATAATACTCATATATTAAACCCATTTATTTTACAAGGAAATATAATGACGAGAAGGTAAAATAAATCTAGATTATATGTAGCATGCTAAACTACCTATTTATGGAAGGTTTCTTATTACGCCTATTAAGTATCACAGGTTCAATATCTTGCCAGGCAGTCTGCCTTGAATTTACATCCTACATGTGGCACTGGATTATTTTTTCCTCATTTACTACGTTTCGTTAAAATATGAACTTTCTTATGCAAAATATAAACCATTGATTCAAAGCAATTACGAATATCCATATTTTTTATAATAATCAAGCAGAATTTGCTAATAACCGTAATTACAGAAGATGACTTGTAAAATACAACAAAAGCTTAATGTAAGCGAAGCCGTAAAGCTCAATCATAAGTACATATAACCGTAATTGACTTTGATAAAGAACCATTCAAAATCCCATACATTTTTAGGAACCTTCGAGAAAAGCAACAAAGAATATATCGTCATATGCGGTTATGAGAGATAAATCATAATAAACAACTTAATCCTGCGTCGTGTGGACTTGTTCTATATGTAAATATCGTGACAAGCGTACTAACGTCTTTATTTTACTTAAAAAAAAAACTATAAACAAAACCATCAACGTTGGCTAAATGTTTAGAATATAATATATATATATATATATATATATATATATATATATATATATAATATACTTCAAAAAGCAGCGAACTTGTCTAAGGAACAGGAATTAATGGAATACCTTCGAACTATATATTTATGAAATATGCCTTTAATTAAATTGAATTTAAAACGTATTAATGAGGCACACAAAAACACTCTTCTTAAAAAAGATTTTTATAGCGATATTATTTTTTTTTTGCTTTTATAATTTTATTTTTACACCAAAGAGTTTCCTACTAGTCTCTGTGTACTAATCAGAGTACATTTGTCATTAAAAAACCTGTATTGATCAAATGACGTCACAACTTTTTTTATGAATCGATTATAAATGCTTATTAAATCAGGAAAAATAACCTCATAATGGATCAACCTTGAAGTCATCTATCACAAAGATAATTACGGTGCTATTTGTTGATCTTTAATATGAATATTGACTTTAAAGTATTTTAATAAAATAGATGGGAAAAGTGATAAAAACTTATATTTTCTTAATACCTCTTGTCTCTTTTGGATTAAAATATGTACGTAAAATTTTTTCCTTTCCTTCTCCTTTCCTTTATCTCTATTTTCAAAACGGTCGTATTATGTCATAAAAGTCTCGACAACATAAGTATGCACGACAGTTTCTCATGATTAATCATGGCAGGTTTGTGGAATTTGCAAATCAAACAGTTTTAAACAAAATATGTTGTTAAGAGCTTTTTTTATATAATTTTGTTATTAAAAATATAAAAAGCAATCTTTTATATAACTATAATGTTGAAATCTAGATTTAGAATAAAGATAATATCCTATAATATCATTTTATATTACATCTAGAAAATTCTAGCCATATATATTTCTTGTGTATTTTTCTAATTATTTGCATCGCAATATTTGGTATACGCCAATATTGTGTAATGGATCACCGTCTAATTGTAAGCGCTATTGGTTGGGGATTCGATTCCCACTATAGTAATGATTAATTATGCTAATTATTTCCATTAAAGTAATGGATATAATCTCTGTTAAGACAAAGCGCGGCTTTGAATTCAACCAGCAATACACAATTTCTCGACTTCGTCATGACGCTATGCTCTCTGGCTAGCAGTAAAAAAAATACTTAACAGAGCCATGTTATGTGTAAGATATTCAAAAAAGGGGATTATAATAGATATAAGTACTTACCTGGGGTAAATTTGACGCCAAACCATACCGACATGGGCATAATGCCATGGTGAATAATGTGTAGTTTAGACAGTTGCTCATCTTTCTTGCGCAATACGAAGAAAAACTGAAAACAGATTTATAATATAAATTATGAATAAAATTTAAATCACATAAAAAAATATTTAATTATATCAGTGCCGTATACTTTGTACTTCCTACAGTAGGTATGGTATTAATATAGATACGATAAAGCCAACAAAAAAAATACATGTTGAAATTAACAGTACTTTAAAACTTGTTATGCCTCGTGTAGGCTCACATTTGAAATTTTTTTTGGACTAAAACCTGATATTATATCTATTTTTCGATCGAAAAGATAATAATAATCGAGCTAACTGTTCAGTTAGCTCGATTATTATTATTTGTTTTAAATTCTATGCATATATAAACTAAGTTTATAAGTAAGGCTTCGTTGTTAGTAACTATAACGAATAGTACAAGAAGTACATTTTGTGCTCCCATAAAAGTAATAAAATAAAAAAAAATATTAATTAGAACTTGGATTATATATATTAATATATATATTATTATATTACTCGTTATATTTTTGCTTTTCTTGCAAATAAATTAGAAAATAAAAATAAGCAACATATGTTTATTTAAACCACATTTAAAAGTCAATGACTTTAGCATTCATAAATTAAAACACACTTGAAAATGGCTTGAAATTAAAATCAGAAAAATATAGTGCTTTATTATTAAAATACTTACTGTGTCGAAGAATTCTGTGAACTTAGAGAAGTAATACCACCAACAGCCTCTCGCTACCTGTACATCAACAAAAGTAACATTCTTGTCAAAAAATATATTAATTACAGTAATACATGAAGGAGACATGTGAATTGTGAAGTCAAGAGGTCTACTATTTGTAATATAATTATATCTTTTGAACCTATACTTGTAAATTTTCATAATTTATACATTTCGAAATTTATACGTTAAGCAGACTTAATCAGTTTTATGCTAATCAAGGTCAATTCAAGCTAGCAGTCGAATAGATATTTGTTTCTAAAATAATTAAAAAAAAATAGACATTTATAATTAACTACTGGTAAATTCATAGTTGAAGCTAGAAAATACGAAGGATTTAAACAATTAGCATAATAATTATTTAAATTCCGTTCTTTAAACGCATCAGATTTAAAAAAAATATTTACTAAATATTTATATAATAATTCAATATATTTTGATTTTATGTAGAGAAGGAATGCAGAATGCTAATATTTTTTTTAATGCATAAAAAGTCTATTAATTAATAAAATAAATACTACCATGGTTTGACATCCACGTCTATATAAAGTGGCATATACGTCACTACGCTGTGCGTTATTAGCGCATTAACGGGGTCACTAGCAGAGTCATTAACACTTTAAAATGACAAAAATAATGCAGAAAAAGAATTAAAGACACGTTTAGAACTTTACGTTATCCTAATAATCTTAGCATAGTTATCAGGATCATATAAGAAAATTGTTATATTGCCATTGGATTTTGACATGCGTACAATTTTTTAAGCAAGTCGCATAGTGAGAAAAGTGGTTAACACAGCGTTAAAATATTTACATATATTTTCTTATATTGATAGATAGGTATTTAAGATACATATGTATGTGATGAAGTTACTATATGCTTTTTAAGATGGTGATACTTTTTAATAACCCAGAGTTAAATAACAAGTTAGTCTTCTCACAGACAGTAACATTAAAATACCTATGTACTAATGTATATTTATATGTGTATAAATTTAATATATTAGCAAACCGATATAGCTAATATAGTGATTAAGCATAAAATTTACGCAGAGAATAAAGAAAATATAAAATAGAACATTTGCGCCGCCCGAGCTAAATAAATAAAACTTCCTTTACTTTGGACGAGACATTGGTCATTGTAACTTACGAATTCCGGGAATCATTAAATGTCGGAAATATAATTGAATTCTTTTATAATTATAATGAAAATTGAAATAAGGTAATTGTTAAATAATTATACTGTACTACAGTTTTTTATAGTTTTCTATAGCTTTCACGTAACATCATTTGTGAGCATCACAATTAAAAAAATACCTTTAACACATATGACAATACGTGTGTATTAGAATGTAAGTATAATTAATATTTAAAAAAAATGAAATTAATTGATTTTAACTAAAGTTTTTTTATAATAAAAACTATACGATATGTTTGTATATCTATAGATATCATACAAATATTGTACAAGAACATTATATGCCTATCTGAAAATAATATTATTTCTTATAAGTAATATATGACTATATTATTATTATGTAGTATAAAATACTTCAACTCATTTCATTGAATTAAATATAATGAATCTTTAATTTTTTTGCTTGATTGTTTTTTGACCTCCAAAATAGGTAATTGCAATAAACACAATATATTGCAGCTGCTTATAAAAATTCGAACGTAACTTGATTTAAGCCTGTCTCTTTTGTCTACGTGAACGCACTAAATATAATTCACCCACGAAGCCTTATGAAAGATTACATATATTACAAATAACAAGTTTATACGTACAATTAAAAGTAAGTAACGTAAACAGCGTAGAATACAAAAAATAATTATTAGTTTATTTTATTATAAAAACAAAATGAGTACAAAATAATAACAGGGAAGTTCTAACTAAAATGTTTACGAATTGAGATATTTTCTCGTAAATTTAGTTTTCCCGGCAATCATATCAGATTCACACTATGGCAATATTGTATTGTCATTATCTGATCCAGACACATGTCCAAATTTTGAAGCAATTCAAATGAAGTAACAATAGCGTTGCAAGATTTTCTTATACTGTTAGAATGGAGGAGGAGGAGGAGGTTCGTCCTCCGACTGGCTCGCGACCACTATCATGTCAAATACGAACCGCCAAATATCTTATGATGTGTTCCGGTTCGATGGCATGTAAGCCAGATTTACCCCTTTCCCACCCATCCTTTCTTCAAAATGTGGTGGTTCTGATAGTGGACTACTACATTGTCCCCCCTTCCATCAGTATCCCCTAGGTTGGCAACGCATCTACAACATCTCTGGTGTTGTAGATGTCTATGGGCGAAGGTAACCACTTACCATCAGGTGGTCCTTCTGCTCGTTTGCCGTCCGTTATCAA
>JAKGSA010001282.1:22227-35159 GCA_033558755.1 Philaethria dido | reverse complement strand
GACTAATAGATAGACTGATACAGATGAAGTTAATAATAGCACTGATACAGATGATGTTAATAGATATACACTACAAGAAGAACATATCACAAAGCTTACCCGTAGCGCATGTGGAGTTCTTGAATAGTCCACGGGTTGGCATCTAAAACTATATTGTAAACGTTTCTCTGTAAACCACCCAGCAGCGAGAGCCTGTCAAATATATAAACTTGTATGGGAAACTTAATTACAATACATTAATTTACGTATATATAAAATATATTAATTTAAATATTTTATACTTTATTATATGCTTAATTTAATACTTATTATGATAAGGTCAAGCAACAATAACCCTAATTGTAATTGTAAGGAGATACTTATTATAAGGTAAACGAATATAACTAAACCTAAAAAGCCACACGGATCATAACAATACCTTTATTATAAGATTAAATTGTTTTATTTACATAGGAGAAATGTCCATTTTATTAGATTATAGATTGCTCAAAATATTATGATCAATAATAATCGAATCGGTGAGTGCAGAAACAACGTAAGTCCGGATTTTCAAATTTTGTATGAGGAGAAAAGTGTATAAGCTGTGGCTTTCTAAAAGCTAGTTCTGTTATTATTCGGTTACGAATTTTTACATTTCTTGTGACTTACGTTATTTCTGCACTCACTGATTTAATTGTATTCGACATTTTGAACTTATTATATATACTAAGGTATTTATTTTTTTGAATAAATTTTATAAGATTTGAATCAAAAACGTGTATTCGAAATTAATTCATAAGTTCTTCGATCTAAATCTTTCGTATAGTAAAAAGCCTGTGTTTTCTTAGCTGGACATCTCATGGCGACAGAAAACTACTATCGTTAAAGACTACTTAAGTACTATAGGTATCTCTCTATATTTCCCTTCCATAATTTCAACTACTCCTTCTACAAATCTTGCCTTGGGAAAATGAAAGCCTTCATGGTTTCAGGCTTACAGTTAGACAAAGTCCCACTGCATTTAATAAGCTACAATTTATTGTATAGCTTGCCATAGATAACTTATTTTTTATAAAAATATATTAATTAATAAATAATACATAAACGTATTAGCCAAAACTCATGTAGCACGAATTAAATATTGTATAATCAAAATATTGTTAGCAATGACAGTTTTTTTACCTCGTAAAACAACCAGGCGCTAAATAATACTTGAAAGAGATTGTACCATATAAGCACTTGTTTCAACTCATACGGTTTCCTGTCTTTCATTAATCTGGGTCCAAGAACCTGTCAAAAAGGATAGCACTGATTAAACATTCAATATAATTTGAATAATCATAGTTGAGAGAGCAAAATTAATAGTATTGTAACAATTGTTATGGACATATATTAATCAAATAGTTGCGCATTACAGCTTGATTTCGATAATATTACTCAACAAAAATTAAAAGAAAAAAAACAGGATCTCTATATCTAACGCGAAGATTACAAGGCAAACAAAACACAAATTTAATGAATGAATTCGATCATTATGTTTGGATATAAATATATGATGCAAACTTACTTTTACTATAAGCCACCTGTAGAGGCGAGATAGCAAATTGTGGGGAAGGTGAAGACATGAGAGGCGTCATTCACCCTTGGATCCTTTTGTTGTCCATCAAATCCATGGTAGCCCTCAACTTGAATGAGCTTATGTACTCCATTTTCACTGCTGGCTGAAAATGTAACAATATGTGGCGGTTGAAAAAATATTAATTCGATTTAAAGTTTCATTTACATACAATGTTTTTTATATATCAAAGTGTGCGTAGTACAATACGACGTTGGATATAGTGGTATGCTGTAATTTGGTCCAATTTCTCAAGAGCTTCAGGTCAAGTTTATCCCGAATGTCAGGGTGGACTGGCTCCCTCTACGGTTACAATTTGCTAGCCGACGTGTTATTCAACTTAAGGCTCATAAATAAATATTTTTATAATTTTCATTTGTGTTTGTTTTAATTAATAAATTTAACTCATTAGACTTTATTACAGCAATTAGAGGCAAGTAGGGGAAGTTTAACGATTTTCCCTAATATTAATAGATAACTGCATTAAACAGTGCAAAAAAAAAAAATGTATTAAAGAGTTATCATATGTCTTTGCATAAGAAATGTACTAGCATTATTATTGCGAAATACTTACTTACTTAATACGATATGACTTAGAAAATTTTCAAATTTATGCCATAGTAATTTATGAAAGGCTTCCATTTTGAAATGCCATATGTTATTGTTTTACATGTTAACTTTTAAAGAATTTTACGATTAATGCTACACTTGTATGTGTGTATTGCATGAGGTAAGTGCTAAACAGATATGGACACGATATAAAAGTTACTGCTTTAGTTAGAATCATTTTTTATACATATATCATTTTAACCCTCAATATTTTATGTTATGTTGGTTTGAAATATAAATTTCCATATATTTAACCTTAAATCCTTTTACATAAGAATTTGGTACAATACAAAAACATATTTCCTGTTTATTTTTTAATTATTCAAAATTATAACGTAACCACTGTAATGTGTTTTAGTATCAAGAGTAGGTAACGATACATTTAACTACATTTATTATTTATTTTGTATATGGAAATATAAGAAAATATTTTTTGGAAAATTATATATATATATATATATAGAAATATAGCCACATGTCTGAAGAGCTGATCAAGCCAAAATAACTATAAAATGTATAATCAGTATAATTCCTACATTCACATCGTCATGGCCA
Organism: Philaethria dido; assembly: GCA_033558755.1. Taxonomy (NCBI): domain Eukaryota; kingdom Metazoa; phylum Arthropoda; class Insecta; order Lepidoptera; family Nymphalidae; genus Philaethria; species Philaethria dido. The sequence continues at coordinate 32,401 of JAKGSA010001282.1, read as the reverse complement.
GTAAAAAAATCACCGATAATTATATGAATTGACCACACTATTATTGCACTTTGACCTTTTAATTACACATTTCGGTTTTGATCTGCAGCAAGAAAGACCTTGGGTGTGACTTAATCCTATAGACGCTAGATACTATACGTCATTAAATTCGAGGTATTTTATAATTTCTGCTGTCCTATTTATTGAAGATAAATTTTGTTTTTACTACTCAAGTATAACAATTAAATTAGTTTTTTTTTAATTTTTCATTATAGTATACAATACACCCAACTGTGAAAATATTTATAATTTATATATTTCTGTCTTTAGATGAATAGTAAAATTTATTCTAATAAATTTGTATTTAAATTAAACATGAACTGGTCGATTAGATTTACATAAATATTAAGTCGACATATTCATAAATTAACTGGGCCCCGAGTATCACTTAATCGATCACATTATGACAATATTCTATTTGAATAACTTAAGTACGAATTGAAATTCTCTTACCTTTAAAACGTTTATAACGAATCCTAATATATTGATTAATATTTGTTTGTTTGAAACATTTAAGTGACCTAAAAGTCGATACGAATAAAAGAATTTGTAAGCTGTAGCTTAAAGCATTATAAATCAACCTGTATTATGAAATTTGGTTGGTATTGTGAAAGTTTGAATTCTCAATGAGTATATTTAGCTTTATATGATACAAATGTCCTTGAATATTAACAAAATACTATCACCATTGAACTTCAATATTGGTGCCACGGTCCACGTTACCTAACATTATGACCACCCAACCCTCGCATGCGATAATATAAAAATACTTTTAATATAAGATAATATAAAGTTTTTAGGTTCTTTTTTAAGCGGAATATTATACAACTTCACGCTTTCTCGTATGGGTAGTCAAAGAAAACCTAAATGTCAAGACAATGTTTGTTAAATGACGGAATTTAACGGCGTGGGCCTTTAATTACCAGAGCAAAAATGAAAATAAATTAAAAAAAAATCATTCCCCCGGGTTGATATTGAACCCGTAGCCAATTGCGCTAATAGTCGGTCTTTTATTACTAATCTCTAACTACTATTTAATTTAATTAATAGATATCTATTTACGTTTTCCATGGGTGAAGGCCGGTCCTTACCAAAAATTGAGCTATGCGAAGATACTACATTACAGACGTTTGATGGGGCAACGTGGCTTTTTTGTTTATTATAATATTTATTTTAGCTGCCTGTACCTGATGCAACTCCTGTTAACTATAATCAAGAATATTTTAAAAAAATCATATTTATTCCTTTATTAAATAAATTTGTAAATGCCTTTAAAAAAGAGATACTTTTTCCTATATATTCTAGATCTTAATAATAGAAAAGAAGATTGTTATTTAAATTAAACCTTACATTGTTGTCAAGCAATTATACTTTAGAAATAGATAATATTGCAGGACGCAACGCTAAAGTTGGTCATTTACTAAAGCCTAGCGGAGATCACCTGCATCTACATAAGACGTCGCTGGGGCTTCTTTCACTGCAGGTTGTAGCGTAAGAGAACGCTACGTAAACTAGCGTTAATATAACACTATCGATAGCAAAACACAAAACTATAACGTTAAATATATAATAAATACCTTTTATATTTTCTGATAAACTGTCCAACAATTTTGAGATGTAAAATAAATTGCTAAATAATTTATTTGGTTGATTATTAAAGTGTCAAAATTTTCCAAATATACCTACTATATATAAATATAGCATTATTTTTCATTTAACAAAATTTGCTTGGTTCTCAATGTATTTTTATTGAACTGTACATAAATTGCGGTAGATATTGTTATGCAAATCGCTGTTTATGGCTAATAAATGCAAAACAAAATTATAATCAGCCCTAAGCTGTAGACATCCATGCAGCAGTTTTATTGCGCATTGACAACAAACGAGGCAGGCATCGCATACACACGATGTAAGATTAGTTGACTGGAGACCGTGAGCGGTGGCCCTGTGTTTCCCTAACACAATGACCGTGACATTACACCAAACTGGACGATAATAACTAGTGCATATTGTTTACCACATGATTGTTTGGATTTGAAAATAGTGTTCTGTTATTTATTTATGTTATTTTTTATATAACTAGCCTAGTCTATAGTTTTTTTCTATTTTTTATTTTTACGATTTACTTTCCAGCTTCTAAGTATAACAATCGTGTAAAAACACATTTTGTAACAAAAAAAAATATTATACGTACATAAGACGTATTTGAATAGTAAATCCCCGTGAGTCAGACGTAATGTTAGCATTTTTATTTCTCAATATGACGTACTATATAATTAGTTAGTTTGCAATAACAATAGACATAAAGACCAGACTTACACAGGTTAAGTGGAAAAGGGCAAACCGTAAATCAGGATAAACCTGTTTAATCTTTAACATACTTTTTTATTCTGTACTTCATTTCTTTATATTTTATACTATTTACTTAATATTTTTCTTTAATCACATGACATGTTTATGGATTTATAAATCGTTAATTATTTACATAAAAAAACTAGTACTTTATATTAAAAAAGTAATAATATCTCGTAATAAAATATGTTATTACGATTATGTAAGAACATACTATAGGTAACGCGTTTGATGTAAAATTATAGGTAAATATTTGAATATGGAGGTAACGCAAAGTTAAAGACTTTTTGTGATTTTTTAAAATTAGGTTTCAAGAACTGTAATTATTTAGTATTCAAATAATGATATCTGTTAAAACAAGACAAGATATACATTAATATTAATCTATATTAATTGAGATATATTATATACAAGATAAATTGATTATCAATCACTATCTGACTACAGATGTATTTGAGATTAGAAAATATTACTGGTAGCTGCACCTTGTAGTCTATTACAAATAAGTAATTATACGAAATGAAATACTGGTTTCAGGTATTTATACATAAATTACCTAATTGTTAATATTATTGCTAATGATGCTATACTATTAGATTAATTTATTTCATAAAACATAATTTGTGTCAAAATGTCAGTATATAAAAGTTACTAAAAATTATTAAAAAATAATCATAATAGCAGCGTAAGGTCAAGTACACTATCATACATAATGCATTAAATCATTTTAATGGATTAAATGTTTTTGTACATAAATTTGGTCCACTACTTGGTTTTTATATGAAGGAAAAAATTAGACGTAGCGCGAGAAACTCATAACATTTGGTGCTTTATTCTTAATGAAATGATTTATAGTTAAAATAAGTTATATTATTTCGATTAATATATCATAATTCTAATAGCAATTTTGTAAAATGTTTATATATTTTGTTATCCAGTTAATATTTTCCTTGTATTTCAGGTTGTACATATTTTTTTTCTTTTTTTAGTCTCACGCAGTATCCTGCACATAGCAGGGTAGGTTTACACATAATATGGGTTTATATATTTGCTTATATCTTAGGGCTCCGATACGTTGAAACAATATCAATGCGTACGACCGCCCACGTATAATTAATGCATGTTTACATCTTCCATGTAACTGTCGATAAATAGTTAAGTGATCTTGTATAGAATACAAAAGGCCATTAATGTGTCGTCTATATTTATTTTTCTATGAAGAAGCACTTATAGTTTTAAAGTAGGTATTATGTTAACGGTATTGTTATGCCAACACAGATATATTCGCCACAACTTATTAGTATGACAACATATATATTATATTGAGAGAGAAAAATCCTATAAAGTCCTTAATAACCTAAAAACAACATTCTTTTAATGGTTATCGAATATTAATGAGCATTCCGACATTATTGAAGCCTTTAATGTTCCTTAATTATTTAAAATATGAATATTAACATGTTAATTTTGTAATAAAAACACTGGTATAGTTGATTTCGATAACGTTGTAAATTCCCAAAACGGGATGTGTAGTATCAAAAAGATAATATTACAACGGTAACTAGTTGTTGGTAATTATTTTTAATAATTATTTAGTGTCATTCGAAAATATATATAACATATAAGTATATTTTTTAGGTATCCTTCCTCTATGTTTCTTTCTTTAAGTATCTTAACTATAGAAATTAATATGTGAGTAACTATAACATTGTAATAAATATAATTAATGCTTCACCGTTTACAATGCATAGTTACTCATATGTACATGATGTCCGTATATGTATATATTTTAATTATTACAACATTACAAGCAAAGTTATTCAATCTTTGCCTAGATTAAATAAGCAAGTCAACGAGAATTTCTAAAGCCAATACTTTGAATTATGATAGCACAGCATAAATAATCCTGTAATCTGAAAATAAGATTCCAAATGTCCATATACTCTTTAAGTGTTTATTTAAATGTTGCACTGTGAGAAAAATATTCTAATGGCATTTTAAAAAGTCATAGTTATAAATTAATTATATGAAAAATTCTTTCGAAATATATTTAAAATGGAATTTTAAGTAAATAATAATATGCTAACAACATTAGCAAGTCTTTGTGTGGATAAAAAATTAATATATGTGTACTGGTGTACATCACATACACGTGTCATTTGCATGGTCTATCACTTACTATTTAAGGAAAAAATACATCACTCTCATTTTTATCCTTAAAACTCCTAATTACCAATAAATGATATTGTTTAATTAACGTTACTGCGGTTACAAACATTTTTATCTAAAGAAAATACCTTCATCATTAATATAACTAGCAGATTCCCCCATCTATCGTCCTGGTTTTTAATTTATTGATATCTGACTTTGTTATATTCAAATTACTGTATATGACATATTGTATAATCAGCTACTACCTTGATATTGTACATTTATGTCCGCAACTTTGTTTGTATGTCTTTATGACCCTTGCTAGACCCGATTTAGTTTACCAACCAGTGATATTGTAGCTTGCACCCACCGGAGCGGAGAAATGAAAACAATTTAAAAATAATTATTCCCTGAGCGCGGATGGAACCCAAGACCATCGCGTTTAGAGCCAGATGTTTTCCCACCGCATCACGATCGTCCCAATTTTACTCAAATTCAACTCAAATTTACTCGTATGGTTATTTCTTATAGTTTGGGTATACTGTTTTGGTTCTTCATCAGAAGTTCTTTATATTTATATCAATGAAAAGTAGCCATCACAATGATCAACTTTTGTTAAGGCGCCTTTTTCTTAGAGTTTTTTATTTTAATTTTTTTTAGAAAAAACAAGGCAAATAAACATTCCGAGCGTTTCATAAGTATCTCGATGGTAAAGACACACTTTTTCATTGTTTTATTATGGTATTGATATTAGACAAATAGACAAGATATGCCGAAAGTCGTCAGATCTAACAAATATTGTATTTATGTGACTTTTGAAAAATATAGCCTATATGTTATTCTCACGTAAGGTACTGTAAACTTTCATGTACATCCGTTCAGTAACTATTTCTTGTAAGATCCATCCATCATCATCGTAAGATCATCCATCCATTTTCAAAACTTTCGTATTAATAATATTAGTATGATTTGAATTAGAAACAGTTTATCTTATTAGAGTAGTAAGTGGTTTAGTATCGAGCAAATATTTATTGAAGAGCTGGTCGCAAAGTACGCATATAAAAGTGTATAGTCACTATGCACACAATCGATCGTACCTACTGTTAGAATTTTAATCTATAGTGATATTTTTGTAATTGTCGTTAATTTGCGTAACTTTACTAGCATTTATCATTTATTAAAATTCTTCTAAGGATGAAGTATTTCTAATTACACTTTGCGTAAATCTTTCAAATTGTTTGAATTCAACAATCTTAAAGGCATAATACGTTATATTACTGAGAAAAAATCAATGTAAAAATATAAGAAAATGAGTAAGTCTCTTAAGAATCTGAACGATGCAATGCAGGAAGTGGTACGAATGCTAACGTTACAAATTTCAATGCGAATAACAATACCTTACAGATACTTGTGTTATATGGTCCTTGTAAGCTTTATAACGACATTTAATGGAAAATGCTAATGAAATTAAAATAAAACAATAGAATGTGATAGCTAAAAAGTCCTAATAATTAGTTATGATACAACAAACTGTGTTAAGGCTAGGAACTAGAAAACGACTAGGAAGGTTTTGATATAACCTAAAAATCAAATCAATATATATCCCAAATCAAACATACAAAATTCTGTATTCGAAAAAATTGTGCGTAATCTATAAAAGTAACAATTAAAAGTAAACACTTAATGTTCTCATTTTGCTAGATATCACGCACGCAGTTGCATATATGTACTGAGCATCTTAAAGTACATCTAAAATACTTGTTGTTTCAATTCTCTCATTGTTTCCTAGTTGTAAAAATTCGTCAGCGACATACAACAAACGATGCAATTTTCATTGATTTTGGTATATGTTTTAGAAATCAATAACATATATGATAACAAGTGACAACATCTTGATGGTCATAATTATTTCAAACGTAAAGATTAATGAATTAAAATTACATATAGAACTGTATACCTACTTCAGTCCATGCTGGCATTTGACATTGAATATAAAATTAAACATGACATAAAATGTGTGCTACATATTACTTACAAAGAAATTATTAAAACAAACACTGTAGTTTAATATTTTCGAACGCATATTATTAGCAACCACAAGTTATTAAGCATCACGGAAATTCGGCAAATATGTATGGGCCCTAAACAAGTTCACCTTAAAACCTCTCAAAATTATCATATTAACTCATTATGCGAATATTCAGTTTTTCCAATAAGTAATTATATGGTATTTTGTGGAATTTCGTCAAGAAATACAAATAATAATTATTTAGTTGTCCATGTCTTTATAAAATTGTGGAATGATTTGCTATATACTTTTCTCATTATTTATATTTTCCAGATTTTACAAAAGAAAACAGAGGTACGATTATTATTTCTGTTTTAATTATTTAAATTCCTACTGTTCATCAACTAATACATGTTTTACAGGTTTTCTACAGATAACTGGTACTTCCCTAACAAGTTTTTTAAGTCTCATAATAGTTAGAGAAACCCCATAGAAATAATTGTTACTCAGTTCACAATTACATGAGTTACAAATCTCATTTAAAAACTTACAAAACAAAGTAATAAAGTAAGCTATTACAAAACGCAACTGTTGCTACATAATAAGGTACCGCAAATTAAATTTACTTACAGACAAATTTAATTATGAATTGAAGTTCAATGCTATCAATTTTTTAACCTGTGAGAAGGCACGCTATGAGCATTTTGCTCACGCAAAAAAATATTGCGGTTAAACTCCATTATAGCGATGCTCTGGCACTACAGACTTCTCAGTATCGTCCTAACTTTTCATCCTCTTCCCCCTGACACTTCGCTCAGCGCCGCAGCCACCCACGTAATGAGGTTCACTGGACATCGTGAAGCGCATTTTTATATATGTATTTTGGTTTATTCGTCTTTTTTCTATGTTTATATGATCTAGTAGTATTTTAGTACTTTAATTGTTATAATATATTTTTTCTCAATTTCAGCATATACTGTTTAACATAAGCAACAAATCGCTTAAATTTATGCTTGGCTAAAAAAGGTAGATTTTGAAGAAGCGGAGTTAATAGATCTTGAAGATTTAGTCCAAAAGCTATGCTATGTGCTTAAATCTAATGACGAAAATAAACCTAGACCAAACAGATTATATGAAATACAGCCCAGAAGAAAAAATAAGTGAGTGAGCATTTTGTTCACGCGCGCCTACTGGTGTTATATTTTAGGGCGAGCCATCTCACCCATAATCTTAAAAGTTATGGAAGCTTAAACCCTCTTTAAGTACGTTTTCAAATAAAGGCATTTTCGATACTGCTTTAAAAGTATAATTTCAATTTTCGATTATTTTCAAAGTGTCATGTTTTACTTTATGAAGAGTATTTGGAATATATTTTTATACTTATATAATATATTAATTGTATATGCATAAAGTCATTGCTCCTCAACACGTTCATAATGTGAATATTCATGCAAAATAACAAGTAAAGTCAACGTTTTGTTGTACCTATGCTAAAGTTTATTAAAAATCTATTTAGTACATACAAAATACATCGCTCGTAGAACCGACAACCGATGGGGAAGAAAGGTTCTCGAGTGGCGACCACGAACCGGAAGGCGTAGCGTGGGACGGCCCCCTACTAGATGGACCGACGACCTAGTCCAAATTGCGGGAAAGCGCTGGATGCAGGAGTCGTGCTACATGGCGATCTATGGGGGAGGCCTATGTCCAGCAGTGGACGTCTTCTGGCTGACGACGACATACAAAATGTAACAGTTGAATTATTACCTAGTCCTTTACTCAGTGATAGCAATCCTCGATTTATAATTGCAGTGCAATCGAAACACCTATTAATTAAATGGTTACTTGTTTTAAATATAGGTATTTTTTTTTAAATTATATGCTATAACAATAAATATCAGAGTATTGAATGACGCAATATAAATTGTTCAATGACGGAGATAAATATTATTTCTACATATTTTAAGTGTAATAACGAATTAAAATAAGTAAATAATTATTGAAATGTTGATTTTAAGGTACAAGCATATTACGCAATCAGAAAGTCTTCCGTGTACTTGATATTTGTAAGATACAAGCAGGAGGTTGTGAAAATTAAAACAATAAAAAAATCATTATCACTACCTTGTAGCCTAATATATCCATATCTTATACACTGTAAAATATATTACAGTCCTAATCTATAACTGCTTTGTTGTTTGGAGTCTTTTACGCATAGGTCGTAGTTCGTAGTTCAATAGATTGGAATAAATTGCTATTTTTCTTTTTTTGTGTCCGCCTAAAAAAACGAATAATACAGGTTAACCCAAAATAATATGGGCATGTGTGAGCGATAAAACTATTTAAACAAGAGTAATCGCGTATATTTTAGTATTGGAATATATATTTTTGGAAACCCGACGTTTCGAACACTTTACAGTAGTCCGTGGTCACAGGTAGACTCAAATCACATCATAAAGGTAGGTTAATATAGTTTCATTTTATATATGTAATAATCGCGAAAATCAAAGAGCTCATCATTCGAAGTATTTAAGTCTAGCATTTTGTTGCGGCCTTGAATGCGTGAATTACATAATTGGGTAATAAAGAATTTTAAAGTGAGTTTTTCACATAAATATATTACTCCACATAAATATATTACTCCACATAAATATATAATCTCTATTTATGAATGTTAAACGTACGTAACCGAATTGCTGTTATAACATAAAATACGCAGTGCTTAATACTATTTTGCGCTCGAAGATCAATAAGGTATCCTCGTCCTTTTTCCTGAGAACTCACGTGTCAAACTGTAGGTGTTAACAAATATATAATAGGTTACTGATTAATTACGAAAACTACTAAACTTACAAGTAACGTAAATATAAATGTAAAATTTATTACATTTTAATAAGATAGCTGGGTAAATAAAGGAACTCTACAAAACATATCTTTTTTACAGACCCATGTTTCGCTTAGTTAATTATTCACAGTCCATCTTTCGACGTATCTATAAAACCTTGTACCGAATAAACCCGTGTGAAACTAATATATTATTTGAAATATACAAATTGGTCAATGACTTTTGTAAAAGTATTAGAGCATTAAAGCCTTCGTTGATTGCGAAAACAATGTTGCCCATACTATGTTGCTTTGGTTTTACCCTATCATATAGCTAGGATTAGATTATATATTTTTAAATTAAAATTTGCATTTTAAATGCTACTTAAAAACTATTTAGACGCAGACATGTTTCGTTCTTTTTTGAATATATTATGTTTCTTTTTTTAACATACGTCTATTAGTTTTACTGGTGCACACATGTTCAGTTCGATGACAATCTAAATTTTAATAGTATGAAAATCATTGATAGGATGACGAGAATTTTATTAAGCGTGTTGCTTTTAGTTCCTTTTTTAACTAAATTGCACCTTACTCTAGCCAGCATTTTTATAAAATTTGCTTAAAATAAATATTTAGATTATGTAGGCGCATACCAAAATCAATTTTTAATTGCAATATAGTATAATTACATTTTTTTCTTAAATTTTGAGTATGAATTAAAAAATACATATTTAAAAGATCGCGATCAAATTTCTATATATATATATATATATATATATATATATATATATATATATA
>JAKGSA010001282.1:3050-22123 GCA_033558755.1 Philaethria dido | reverse complement strand
ATGGATAACGGATGGCAAACAAGCAGAAGGACCACCTGATGGTAAGTGGTTACCTTCGCCCATGAACATCTACAACACCAGAGATGTTGTAGATGCGTTGCCAACCTAGAGGATACAGACGGATGGGGAGGACAATGTAGTAGTCCACAATCGGAACCACCACATTTTAGGGAAAGGATGGGTGGGAAAGGGGAAAACCTGGCTTACATGCCATCAAACCGGAACACATCATAAGATATTTGGCGGTTCGTCTTTGACATGACAGTGGTCGCGAGCCAGACGGAGGACGAACCTCCTACCACCAAAAAATATATATATATTTATGCGTAATAAGGTTCGATGTTTCTAAATATTTTTCTTGTCCTAAATTTAATCCGTTGCTATTGTATTATTTTTAAATATTTCTATGTACTTTTATTTTTATCTTCCTTTGATAAAAGGAAAAGCAAGCACTTTTTTAATCAAATAGTGTATTATTTAGACATTTTAGCTATTTTAATCATATTTTAATATTTGTAGTTAGAAGGAAATTTTAATTTTTACATAAATAAATTCCCAGAGACATATTATAATTTATGCATGAATTGCAAAGTCTAGCAATAAAATCAAAAATTTATGCTTCGTTATATATGCTTGGTTAATGTATAACCTCATAAATTTTATAACTCCTTTGGTAATAAATATTGTCTATAAATTTGAAGTTTACAAAAAAATCAAATATACATTTAACACTGCGCTTAAAAAATAATTATACTTAAAGCATCATTACGTACAGTTTTTAATCTTTAACTATTATTTACTCAAAAAATATACTTTAGAGATAGATATTTAGATATAGATATTTAGATATAGATATTTAGATATAGGTATATAAAAATCTTTTATTATGTACGGACTTAAATAAAATTTAAAGAAGAAGAATTTTATATAATCCACAATTCATAAGTTATTCTGCACTTTACGTATATTTTATTGATGTAAATAAATAGTAATAGTCTACGACTATCACTGCGTTTAGCTAATGATTTAAAATACGAGATTCACAAGCTAATAACCAAATCATCTGAGTAAGTTCTCGTCATAAGTTCACATTCCTCAGCGCGATTATATTTGAAGGACACCAAACAAACACAATAAGAACCTCTAGCGTAGATCGTAAAGAAAATTATATACAATACATTTGGACCTTTCGACGCTTTCACACAGTACTAGTTTGGAATTCGCTACGTTTTCCTTTAGATGTCTGCATTTCTATTATTATCTTAAAACAACAAATATTGAACTGCCAACCACCGGTTGGCAGTTCAATATTTGTTGTTTTAAGATATAATCTCTACATTCGTTTTATATTTTCATAAAAAATATAAACAGCGCTTATACTTATTAACATCATTATGGAATTCTTAAATCGAATATTGTTAAATGACTTTAAAAAAAACGTATCCTTATTAGCTCTTTTTATTTCTTATATATTATACCCATCATATCCAAAAGTTATTTTATAAAGTTTCAAACAAATACAAGTAGTATACTTGTATTTTCACTGCACGCATTATATATTTAAACGTCTGTCGTGGTGCAGACGCACAAGCGTGCGATTGTAAATGCGACAGGTTGTGGGTTCGATCCCAATCCAGGAAATGGAATTTTTCATTTCCTGGGTTTGGTAACAAGGCAAAGCGCGGCGTTGAGTTCCGCCACTTAACACGCAATGTCTCAATTCGGTGGAAAGTGGGGAACGGAGAGTCTTAACGCTAGATTCCCTCTGCCTACCCTGCTGCGTATGCGGGATACAGCGTGAAACTACGTATGTATATATTTATAAAATAATAAAGGAAAATATATATTAAAGCGGCTTCATCGTTTGAAGCTATCTCTACTATGATGAAATTAATTTAAGTACGCAAAGTACACCTTTATATAAAATACTCTTAAACAGGTAAATACAACTACTCCATGTTTAAAGACAGAGTGAGAGAGAAACCGAACTTCTGTTGATCATTGATACTAAATTAATTGAGCATTTCTATATCTATCCCACCGTAGTGCAGTGGGTCGGTTGGCGAACTAGTGGCTTGAAATAGTCCAAAAAAACAAGTCCAAAGATATAGTCCAGAAAAATAATTCTTGTGCATTTTGACTTTCAAGCTGTCTTACTGCCAGCACTATGTAAAGTTTTGTGTCATATATTATAGACCAAAAATCAGATTTAAGTGTACAAATAATAATGTTTGTGACCAAACACAAAGTTTCCTAATGTTGTCCTATTAATCAAACCGGAATAAAATAGCGTATAATCAAAAAAGATTTTGCACGTGTAAATATCAGAATCGTGGTTATAAAAAGAACGTTACTAATATTGTGCTCTTCCGCAGAATATTATGTAAATTATTTAAAAAAAAACCTTCATTTGACGACGCTACTAAACTATTTCATTTTATTATAATTTATTAAAAATATTTTGCGCTATTAACGTAATGTAGACCTTAAAATTAGTGTTTCATAAAAAAAAACGGCGGATGCTAGTTGAACCTTCGCGAAAATCAAGTGAAATAGAGTCAATGCAAAATCCATTTCAAATTATTTTATACGAAAAAATTGGAAAACTCATAGAAAGAACAATCTTTAGAAACTTTTTGCCACAAGATCATAACACCATGTAAAATATTCGTAGAAATAGGCTATTATTTTTTTATAGCTTAATTTACTTTGTTTCATTTACTGTAGTTAAGTAGATTTTTCTGGAACAATGTATATACTCGTACTATTTGTTTATTCACAATCCGTTATAATTCACTACCTTTTCTGTACTATTTTCCCTTGTGATCACGCTTATAATTACGATCTCAGCACTTTTAATTAATTTATCCTGTAGAATACTTGAGTAACATAAAATAATTTAAATTCTTAGGTAAAGATAATTTCTTTGCATAAACTTGTGAACAAGGTTCCAAGATAATTATGCTTTATTAATTATTAAATGGAATATTAATAAGCTAATTACAAAACTTATTACTTGTTACAACTTTGTTTAATTACTTTTTAGTAATTTTCACTATCACAAATAAGAAAACTTCAAACGTTCAATAAATTTTTATTATTAAGTATTTTTTGTAGCTGATTAAATTTTATAATAATATATTTTTTATGATGATTTAAAATTATTGCTTATTATAACAATAACGGTGGAGTGGGCGTTAATTATAAAATTTACATATTATTAAATTAGCAACTTACCCCAAAATATATGACACTAAGAGAACACTAAACACTAAATTATTTATATATAAGATGCTCCCAAAAAATTGTAAAGAATTTTTTTTAATATTAATGCTACAACAGTGCGCAAGTCACTCGCGGATAAACTTGCAATGTGCGCGAGAGCCTCTATCAACTGTCTATATATCTCGATCACTGTGACGTCACACGCTACGATAATGCTACTTACCATTTAAGCACAAAAACGTGCTATATCTATTCCTCCATACGATTATCCAATTTATCCATCCCATATCACTTTAGAGATATTATAAATAAATAAAAAATATATTTAGCCTATTTGTTATTTAAAATATGTAAAGATATCGTATTTATTTAGTATATTTCATTCAAAAATTAATCTTGTATTGTTTTTGTATTTAAAATTATAAGTTTTGTCGTTGAATAATTTTTACTAAATTCTACATTACCCATAAAATATTTGTCATTAATTTATGTTTCAAATTATTACCATAACTGTCCCGACCAAAATATAATATACACTAACAACAAAATATCTGGTGATTCTAAATGGAAATGCATGCGGATTTTTGTTTAGTAATCAATCAACTTTCAAATATCCAATATTACTAGGTCGAAATTCAGAGAGCACGATCTTGGTAAAAAACTTATATAGACTGCTGTTTTTTTTTGTATTGTCTTATCTAAATGGACACTTGCATGAATCATGGATAGATTGATTACCAAATAAAATTAGTATATTGTAAAATTAGATATTTATTAGAGTATCGATGAAATATATATATATATATATATATATATATTTTATTTACTCAAACATCCAATATATTACTGAGTAGAAATTCAGAAACTTTTGATCTTGGTAAAAAACTTATATATGAGCTGTTGTTTTTTGAATTGTCTTATCTAAATGGTTCTTGCATGTGAATCATGTGGATAGATTGATTACCAAATAAAATTAGTATATTGTAAATTAGATATTTATTAAGTATCCCAAATAAAAACTTGATAGTAAATATATATATATATATATATATATATATATATATATATATATATATATATATAGTAAACATAAGTATAAAACACATTAAAATGAATATTACTTCAATACAATTCATTACAATAATTTGCTAGAGTGGGTCATCTTCTTTTCCTTGACTTTCTTACTATAAGCATTCGTATTATTCAGAGAATTATTGAAACAAATCGCGCATCAAAATTACATTTATTTTTTACCGATTGTAAATGACCGACTGATTACTTATTTGTTAAAGCAAGAAATCAATTTTTATTTCCTTACTAACGGTATATTATTAAAATGTAAAAAATATATTAAATTGAATCTACTATGATACTAAATGTTAGTTAATTTATATCATTACAAGTTGTAGCTTGCAACTTCGTTTGCTTGAACTTTATTACCTTATCCATATGATGCATTTCCATTGCTAACTTCCGTAATTATCGAAAAACGTAAAATTTTTGCGTTTCTTTAAAAATTTTAGAAAGTTCTGGCACACCCTCCCCAAGCAACCTATATACCAAATTTTAGTTTTCTACACCTAATAATGTCGGCTGTACATAGTTACTAGGTGAGTAACTAAAGAATTTTATATACATTATATTGATTTAAATAATCTTAATATTTTTTGTAAAGTTTGTGTAAGTTTTTTCTGTCCAAAGTTGTATTCGTCCTCATTACGTTACAGTTTAGACATATTGTATTTGTTTGTTGGTAATTTTTTTTTTCACATTAGAATAGGCAACAAAAACATTCATTTAAGGCACATCGCGGTACAATTTATATAAAAATAATTTAAATAAAATCAATTCCACATTCCCAAGTTCCCAAGTGGAGATCCAACCCGCAACCATCATGTATTATCGCGACCATAAATGACCCTGTCATATTGTGCGTCAATGACGTCGCTGAATGTCTACTACTATAATATTTACTTATTTGGTGAACATAACAATATCCTTACTAATATTATAAATGCGAAAGTAACTTTGTCTGTCTGTCTGTCTGTTACGCTTTCACGTCTAAGACACTGAACCGATTTTGATGAAATTCGGTATGAAGGCAGAACTGAAGTTAGGAAGAGACATAGGATACTTTTAATCGCGGAAAAAAAATTGACAGATAGTCTAGAACTTGGGAAAGATCACTTCTTACCATGACGCGCGATATAGCCGAATTCCACGCGGGCGAAGTCGTGGGCGGAAAGCTAGTATTATATATTGCAATATATAAAAATGTGATGTGTGATAATATAAGGATATCGGCCGACTTCACGCTCTTGTTGTTATTGTCCCTTGATGATTTTAAACATTTCAAAATGCATTAATGCTATTTACATATGTTTTATCGCAACTGCACACAAATAAGTAAAAAATATGTCTTTATTGATAATTTTAATTTTGCAAAGATGGACTACTAACTTCTATATAAAACTAAGCTGTGTTATATCAATTAGTGACATGCCTATTAATAATAAATACCTACATACATTTTTTTGACCTTAGCCATGTCTCGTATTTTTTTAATTATGCAAAAGCCGCTTCCTTATCTTATACTGAGAGACATGGCGTGCTAGTCAATAGACCTCCACGTCGCGTGTTAACTTGACTGATCATTGATATGTCTACATCACATTTATTTAAACTAGTGTCCTCGTAATTCGTTAATAAATATAATCATTATAATCATTCTGCACTCCTTCGCTATATAAACTATAAGTGTGACGAGTTTCATGCTCCTCCGTCAGCGTAATTTTCGTAAAAAGGAGATTCAAAGTTTTTCCTTCACGTATTTATATCTGTCAGCATTTGTCATCGTGACGTCCATTCAAACATATTCGAACTGCACCCTGCACCAGGGTGCAGGTGCAGGCACCTGTATAAGTTTTTAAAATTCTTACAACCCACGCTTACCTACATTTGTTTATCTACATATTTTAATCATTTTTTCAGTCAGGCATTCTATAACTGTAGATTTTGTTTAATATTGAGTTCATTTTTAAAATTAATATGTTAAATATATATAATTTTATTTATATTTAATGCATATGTGAATATAATAAAAAAGATTGGACAAGACTTATATACATATACAAGCACAAAGTTTAATATCTCATTATATAAAACGATACAAAGACACAATTAATGATTACGGCCACAATGAACTCAAATTATTTGTATTATACCAATATAATTTCTTCAGCGTTTATTTAAGCCACTTCGTATAATTATTTATTATCAGTATAAATCAGTTAAATCATAAGTACATGGTGATTACAAACAAAATCTTATGTTCGCGTATCTCTAAACGTGCTCTATCCGTAACAATAGATCTTATCGCATAAGCTATAGATATTATCTAATATTATTAAATTTGATAATCCCAATTACGCTTAACGATAATATGATAATACAAAATGTACCTAGTACACATTTATACTAAGTTAAACTCAATTTTCTACTAATTTAGAGACAAGGACAATTTATATATGTAACCAGTTTAAATATTATAATATATACTTAAAACTCTTCTTCAAACTTTAATTTATGGACAAGCCCTAAATTAATAAAGCCCTAAATTTACTTCTATGAGAAGAAGAGGTTTGGTCTTTTAGAATTTTGATCGACAAAAAGGAATATAATACTTTATTTATAGCTTACGCTGTATGCCGTACATACGAGGCAGAAGGAACCTGAGAACCTAGTGTTAAGACGCTCTGTTCTCTTCAGAATTCTGTTCCCACTCTCCGCCGAGTGAGACATTGCGTGTTGAGTACCGAAAGTCAACGCAGCGCTTTACCTTGTTACCAGAGCAAATAACGGCGGAAGCGGTTGCCGAGTGCACCTTTGGAGAAATGAGATGTTCTGAACGGGTAGCCTTCGAGCTTCTTGCCGATTTCGGTATTCTCGAACTTTGCTCTGGCAATTTGCCGCTTAATGTCTTGCTCGTAATACTTCTCTTTTAAGGTTTTCCCCTTAAGATCCTTAGTGATCAATGCCGCGACCCAGGACTGATGAACTTCACGCTTGCCATTGGCAGCTTGTTTGCAAAACGTACCAAAACAAGACCGTGAATTGCCACTATACGCGACGAGTTGCGGGTGTTGTGATAAAATGAGAGCCAAACTCGATATTAACCTCTCACATAATACTAACTCCTCAGCAAATTGGCGTTTAAATAGAGTTCTAACTGAAGGTACTGAATTATTGTGTAAATTATTAAATAAGTACTAATATACATAGGTTAAGCAATTTTCTTACAAATATAATATACTAGCTTTCCGCCCGCGGCTTCGCCCGCGTGAAATTCGGTTATATCGCGCGATATGATAAGCAGTATCCTAAAGTCTTTCCCAAGGTCTAGACTATTTGTCAAAATTGGTTAAGTGGTTTATGTGTCAAAGTTGTAAACAGTTAAACAATCTTACATGATTTTATGTTTGACAATAAGGAACTTCCATATAAACTTTCATCCCCTATTTCAACTCCCTCTATTATTTTTTTCGCGATAAAAAGTATCCTATGTCCTTTCCCAAGTTCAGTTCTATCTTTATACCGAATTTCATCAAAATCGGTTCAGTGGTTTAGGCGTGAAAGCGTAACAGACAGACAGACAGAGTTACTTTCGAATTTATAATATTAGTAAGGATTGTAAAAAAGTATGTCTGATTATTTTTTTAATATAATATAATAATAAAATTTCACAAATCTATATATTAATACGTGAAGGAAAAACTTTGGATCCCATTTTACGAAAATTAAGTTGGACGGACGAGAATGAAACTTGGTACACTTATAGTTTATATAGCGAAGTAGTGCACAAGAGATAGTAGGTTTTTAAAATAATACATAACAAATATATTAAATTAATAAAATAAATGTTACACCCACAAGCATGGCTTGACGTGCACGTTTATATAAAATGACATATACATTGATAGACAACGCGTTGTTAACGCGTCAACGGGAACTTTAGTAATAATTATTATTATTATTTAGCCTGCGACTTGAACAATTTAATGTTAAAATTAAAAACATAATATTGAAAACAGTAATTCAGTCCAAGAATACTATACTAATGTTAATGTATGGAATTAAATATTGATGCTCACTTGGGAGACTCATCATAGTTGTAATTTGTAACCTTACGGAAAAATTATATTTGAAAGAACTGTTGTTGAGTTTTTTACGGGTTGTTCTAAGAACTGTCGTCCGGGCCAGTGGTAGCTTCCGGTAGCACTGACAATACTGAAATCTTTATATTAATTGATGATTCGAAAATGCTCGTAATATTTTAATAAAGCTTATTTTAATTTTGTCATACATATATCGATGAAATTGCATATCAATCGATATTTTTTGGAAAAAAAATAATTAGACTATAAATAAAGGTATATCTTTTCTCACGTTTTTACTTACAATATTTTGTTTAATTATTATCGACAATATTCCAGAATTTTCAGAAAAAAAATAATTGTTGGAAAAAATTATCATGCTATTGTTTCATTTTTAATATGCAATTGTTGATAATTTTAACAAAATAGTTTTTTTATCAAAAATATCAACAATTACTCATTAAGTTAATTTTAAGTAACATTTCAAAAATGTTTTTAAACTTTTAAATAACTTAGATTTGGTTCAATTTTGAAAAGTGATTGTTATATTTTTAAAAGCGTGCAGTGCTTCATTTGATAGCAATCGTTATGATTTCTTACTAATTAGCTTAAAAATGCAGAATAACTTTAAAAAAATGATCTAAAATACCAGAGCTGAGATAGATGATAATCTATAGGTATTTTACATGAAGAGAGTTTTAACTCTGTTGGATATAAACAGGGTGGTAAAAATGCGTGAGCAGTAGATACATATTATGGAAAAGAAATCTATATTTTTTTCATATGTTATTATTATATATGTTATTCAGATTCAGTGCGACCAATATATACTCCTGTTAAGACATGACATATTTGATTTGTCCTAATAACCAATTTCTATTGACGAACAAGTATCTAGCGTAGAATCGCCAACAATCACAATGAAAAATAGTCTTCTTACATAAGTCTTACGGATGTTTTTATTTTTCATTTAAAATACGTAGGTATTTTACACATTGAACGCTAACAATAAAATTAACCTACCCTTTTGGTTGTTTTTATTTACAAGACACCCGAATATTGAATAATTTTACCTAAATCGCTTCAATAATTTAATTGGTGAGTGCAAAAACAACGTAAGTCCGGATTTTCAAATTTTGCAGGAGGGAGAAAAACAACCCTCATCTTGCCTTTCTAAGCTAGTTTAAATCGATTACAAATTTTTGCATTTTGTGTAACTTACGTTGTTTTTGCACTCACCGATTCAATTACATATCTCTTGCACTTCATGACAATGATGTGCATGTCATGTGTGCCTAATAATAGTAAAAGGATTAAATAGATTAAGGTACTACTAAAAATATATAACATTAGATACTCTCGCAATGTTGGGTTTTTCCCAAAGTAAGAATTTTGCGCAACAGATATTTTAAAATTGATTCGCCTGTCGTCATATAGCAAATTTATGGAAATAAAAATATTCAGCTTGTTAGATATTTTACTACTGTTTGTAATATTTTTAATATTTTTATTACTACAGCAAGTATGTAAATGTTATTAGGAACCCACTACTGGAATACTGTTAATACTGTTGAAGTGGATGCCTACGTATTATGTGCGTGTTTGTATGTTACATTTATGCTTGCTTGCATACCTTGTTACTGTGGTAATAAAGGTGTTAATTATACAAATTCTTATGACACTTAGATTCTATTTAGAAATGCTAGATATTTATTTAACTAGATATCCTTCATATCCGTTTCAAAAAAACTTTATTATCTTCTGCATTGAAGAAGAATGTTAACAAATTGCACCTGCACAAGCAAGGGCGTATTTAGCAAACAAATCCGGAACGTTATGGAGGCAATGACCATAAGCAGTGAGGAAGTGAAAAATACAACAAAAAAGAAAGTGAGGAATATATCATGGTTATGGCCATGAAAGATGAGATCGAAGCGGTCATGTCATCCAACATTGCGATCATTCCTTCATTTTAGCAAGTCCAAAGTCCTTTGTGAGGGACTTCTTGCTAATATTAGGGAATATTTAGGCAGTTTTAAATTTAATAAGCTATAAGCTTAATGTCAGTAAATAATATAAGCTTAAACCACAAATATTTTTGTACCTCGTGCATATGTGTGTTCTGGTTACTACTGGCTGTTATACCTACATACTAGTTGTAAAAAAATAAAGAATAATATATACTTTATATACTTATCCTATTATTCTTAATAATATATATAAAAGAACTCACTGAAGCATTATGTAGACATAGTTTGGAATAACTAAAATCATGCAAAATAAACAAAAGACTTTAGGATAGAAAATTTTAGAGGCGCAGTGGTACAGCCTCCATTCGTAGACGCGGTTGATAGTATATAGGATTTATTCCCATTCGGGGCAATAATTATATTAAATTAATATCTTATACGCCTGTTATGGCGCAGAAACACAAGCGTGCGACTGTAAACGCGACAGTTTGTGGGTTCGATTCCCTCTCCAGGAAATGTAACAGTTTAGTATTTTCATTTCGTTGGTTTGGTAACAAGGCAAAGCGCGGCGTTGAGTTCCACCACTCAGCACACATTGCCTCAATTTGACGGAAAGTGGGGAACGGAGAGTCTCAACTCTAGGTTCTCAGGTTCCCTCTGCCTACCCTGCTTTATGAAGCTAAAAAAAGAAAGAAAAACAAAACTTTTATAGCGCTCTGGGGAGATAAGACGCGGCATTGAATTCTGCCATTAAGACGCAATGTCTCGAATTCGGCCGGAAAGCAGCAAACGGAATGTCTTGACGTAAGTTAAGTAACTTAACTACCTTGCCATGTAGGATAAAATGTGAAATATTAGCATTAGAAAAGTATAGACTTAGTGTCTGTATTGATTGGTTATATCAAGCCGAGGTTCGGCCTCACAGGAGGCGCCTTTGTGACACTGCAGTTCTAAGTTGATGGTCCTCCTCCCAAGCAGGCCAAGCCAGGGTCAAAGCTCTTCAAGCTCGGCCCCCCACAAAGCCCGGTGACGCTGTCGAAGCCAATAGGGCCAACAGCATACTACACAGTCGAAAAAAAAAATATATATATGAAAATAAATAATATATATATGTAACAATAACATTATACACAATATTATATGCAAACAATATTTTGGATGGACCTTGTACTGTGCGTAAGGTTTTATATTATTCATATTTAAATATAAAAGGAAATTATTTGCTTTACAACTTTATCTATTATATAGTGTACAGTGCTATCCTCTAGCGTTGTGTCGTGGAATTCATGATAAAACTAAGTTTAATTATTTTATCATAGATGTCGCTACACAAAAGTTAATTTGTTTATTTTTATAACACAGATGGCACTTGTGTTTAAATATCAGACAATCAAAAAAAAATTATAAAAGAGAAGTAATGTTAATATAGTTCCAAAATATTACTTAAAAATCGTAATCACAAATAGTAGTACTTTTTTAATCAAATAGTTATTTTTTTTCAAATAAGGAAAATTTATTAAAAAAATATACATATATTTTTAATATAAATATATATGTCGAAATATTTTATTTACCTTAAGCATGTATTTATAAGGCTTACTCTCAAACAATATATAAAACAAACTTTAAAATAATTTACTATGTGAACTTATCTTAATTTTCCTATATGATAAAAATTTACTCACATTTTTCCTTTTTTTTTAATATTCGCCTATGACGCTATGAGGAAGTACCGGTATACTCAGTTTTTATGAGTATAAAACAAAACAACCATGTTTTTAGAAAACATAAGCTAATAGATTTTTTAACAATATAATTGTTATCATATATCATCTCGTACTTCGTTAATAAATTTAGGTATTTTAAAGTACCGACGACAAATTTTCTTAGAATGATAGTTAGAGATCACGATTTTCCATCATAAGTCACAACATTTTTTTAAATTTTAACATAAATTAATTATTCATTGATATTTACTAGTAGTAGTTAATAAGAAAGTTCTAAATTATTGTATATACCTAATTAAACGCACATATATATTGTAAGTTATAGTTTTAAAATTAAATTTGAAATATAATTTAATAATGAAAAATGTAAATGGATTTAATTATTGTACAGAATGTGTGATCCAAGGATGGGAATGATTGCATTTTTAACTTTATTCAGATATATATTTCATACCCATTATTATAATTCGATAAATATTTTATGTACTATTTATTTTATTAATAGAACGGACAAAACTGACATTAAAAGTTTTTTACTATGTATATGTTGGCAATACTGAGTGGGAGTGGAGTAGTTGTAAGAGTTGGGTGTCTGATATGCGTTTTCAGATTAAATAATTTTTTTATTTCTAATTATGCTTAAGGAATATATAGTTGTAAATTACAGTATTGTTAACAAATTTCAAGAATTTATGAATTATCGTTAGGAAGTAAAGATTAGACAGTTATATTTATAACCTATATTAGTCATCTATTGAAGATAAATGAAGAGGTGACAAACGTCTGGAATTGCATTAGTATAATATATAACAAATTTATATTAACAATGCTACAATTAAGTACCTACTTTATTGTTCTGTGATGACCATCAGTGGTGATAATATCGGCAATTTTATTTGGTGAGTGAAATCATAGTATACTAGTAACTTTTCTCGATATTCTAAATTACTTCTATTCACGTGAACATGAACACGCCCACCTTTTCATCAGCAAACATAAATTTGTAATAATAACTAACTAATAAGCAAATTTAGTTATGAACAAAAAATAAGCAGTATTCTTTTAATGTGTTTAATGTCATTTGCCAACTACCAACTTTCTCTCTTATATAAATCAGCGTATAATATAGGTATACAATGAATATTTTGTTATTAATATTCAATAACTTAATATGTATCATTTCTATTTTAAGCATACCTATTTCAAAATATCCTTAATAATGAAGAAAATGAAGAAATAAAAAAAACGCATAATATTGTAAACTAGTTAATTACTTAATAAAATATTGGCCACAAATATATTATTTTAGTTTCTCATAACACTTGCACAGTAATAATTTTTTACAAAAGCTTACAAGCATCATGTTGTATTCACAACACAAAACCTTGTATAAATAATTTAGTTTTTATAAATATTATTGAACTATTATGATTGGGACAAGACTGATTTGTTTACACTTCTGCCACCTTACATGATATTAAATTGATATTAAAAATTAAAAAGTAGCATATTAGGTAACTATATGTATCTTGTTTTAGTAAACACATAAGGATGTGAATAACTGAACTTAATATTGACTTATTCATATAAACAAGAAGAACAAATAAAAAAAAACAAATCAGAATGATTAATAATTGACACCTATTAGGCATTACAGTTTTATCAACAGTTAACACCATTAAAATACTTGAATACACACCCAGATAGCACAGTTAGTTATTAGTAATATTTACAAAAGATATATATATTTTTTAAATATGTTTGTTTTATGGAGAGGTAGTATTATATATATTGTATTATAATATAATACAGTAAAATATTGGTTACATTGTAAATAGATTTTACTTATCATTAGCATATTGGTTAAGTCCAATGTACTAAGTGACACATACTCACAAAAATATTAAAAGAAATTAATTCTTTTAATATTTTTGTGGTATATAACAATATAGGATTTTTATTA
Source organism: Philaethria dido (assembly GCA_033558755.1). Classification (NCBI taxonomy): domain Eukaryota; kingdom Metazoa; phylum Arthropoda; class Insecta; order Lepidoptera; family Nymphalidae; genus Philaethria; species Philaethria dido. Next base: position 8,085 of record JAKGSA010001282.1, on the reverse strand, counting down.
TATATATACATAATATATATGTATATATATAATAAAAATCCTATATATACATAATAGATTTGAGAAATAAAAAACATTTGTCAAATACAATAGATTGTTGTATATGAATATATTCATAATAATTAAGGGATAAAAGAAATTAAATTCTTTATCTAGAACAAAAATATTACTTTATTTTATTAATCAAAATAAAGTTAATATGCAAAAGCTACCTGAAATAAAACCGAGCCCAAAGGATTGATGGCATAATCACCACTTTTGGGCTCCATGTTCAGAATGCTTTACTGGCACAGGCAGGGCATCTCACAGAGACGTCACTTAACCATTTACTGACACACAATATTTATAGTGACTTGCTATAGTTATTTATCAAAGTATCGCCAGCCAAGCTGTCTATCAAATCATATTTTGAATGTTGAATCAGTCAATATATAAATATTTTTTTAGTCATTTATACTCTAACATATATATCATATTATTTAATCATTCAAAATGTTTTCTAATATCATTAAGTAATTAACAAAAGGACTTTCCATGCATATTTTCAATATTGCCTTGCAGAAAATATTTACTGTATGTATTAAAAATAGCAAAATATGAAATGTTACTACATTTGTGTAGTAGAAAGCAGAGAACGCTTAATTGAATATTCATTTAGTATCTGTATTATAAAAAAAGTCTGCATAAGCGAATTGAAAGATGAAATGATTGAATGGTAAAATAACTATTAACCCACCCCAGTTTCACTGCTTAAAATACAAAGTTTCACTTCGTACAATATTTTATTATAGTTGATTATTTTGCCATGATTTTTTTTATATTTTCAATAATGTTAGGAGTATGTATGTATATATATTTTTTATTTTGATGTATGTATATATATTTTTTACTAGTAAGCTAAACAATTTAAAGATATTGTTAAAATTATTAATTTTACTATTTTTACATTGAGTATTTTTTTAAACACTTATAGTATACCAAAACTTGGAATTAAAAAATCTTTAGACACATAAAAAATTGAATGTAGTCTGCCATATCATTATTTTCTTATACTAAGTGTGTGAATATGAAATATTTATATTTAATATATAATAATTCTCTCTTGCCAAATGTTCATTCTTTGAAATAATCTGCGGGTAGTGGAAGTTTGTAAAAGCCACCTACCTACAGAGATACTATCAACAGAAATAAGTTGCAACAAGTGTATAAAGACTTTTAATGGAACTATTTAAGAATATATAGCTTAATTGGCTAAAGAATTTGGATGAATTCCAAGAGGAGGTGGTTAATATCCTGCAATGTTAAAATTTTTGTTACCAACAACTTTTAATCTTCATGTACAATATCAAAAATGAAAATTAATATACTAAGAAACTAACAATTATGTTACAATATTAATTCTGTGTTGTTACAGATATTCTATCCAGTTTTACTAAGCTAACAGCTGTCGCTACTGTGATACTAAATCAATTGGTGAGTTATCTAATTGTTATTATCTTGTCACTATCTTTAAACAGTCATACTATAAATATTAGTAATTCGATGGTTTATCAATGTGATATCAAATTCGATATGTAGAGATACATACTATGAGTCATACTATGAAGATAATCAACTGGGAAATTATTTTTTATTTTTATAATAAATTAATATAAATTTATCATTTTTCCTCTACCTCTTTTTAAAATACAAAACAAAAATGAATTGTTTTTTTTACCTTTAAAAAAATGTCATATTTCTCATTTAAATGTTACCAAAAGAGCATTTATATATTTATAGATATATCAAAATAAAAATTACTGTTGGTGTTTTAGAACATCTATGTTATGATATTTTGAAAATATGTTCTCGTCATTATTGACTTCCACCTAAATATTGTATACTACCATATATATAACGTAAATAATACCTATTAACAGTTATGCCTTGTACTGTACTGTACTGTACTCATTTTTATAGATCTTTGTATTCATTGAAGGAAAAAATCAGATAGTTGCGCTGTATTGACACAGTATGTTATAACTTGCATTTTTTATTAATCGTAGATATTCTTCGTAATAAAATATGAGATTTATAATATAACATCTTGTAATCTTATGCAAAATCGTCTTAAATAAAGCGAAATATTGTTTATCTATAGTAAAAAATAATAGTATGTGACCTGCAGGTACACTAAACTTCTAGTTGTGACGAGTCAAAGATCATCATATCACATTAACCTATTTTTATCCTCCAATCTACATATACTCTTGTGCAAGTAGAGCTCAAACATTGCAAGTTGCAACTTTATTAATGTTCCTCCATACATAATTTATTTTTCAAGTATAAGGAACATTTATATAATTATTATATATACTTTTTGTTTTCTATGCCCCGAAGCTATATACATACGCTTAAAGATAAATTGAATATTTTTGTTATTATTTTTGCTACCAATGTTATTTTAAAATCCTTGTCAGTTAGAAGTGGGTTTATGGTAATTTAAAGTTTTTATAATATAGGCGTAAAATAACTTACTGCACATCTACATTGACTGTAATTTAATGAGGTACTTAAATATATTTTTTATCTCTTACATTAATAATACGATATGCTGTCAGTGTAGAATATTATTCGATTTTCATGGTTCACTGTGTAAAAACATGGCTAGTTATAATACTATAAGTAGTTAAAATTCATATGCTTGATGGTTGGAAAGAATAACAACATACATTTTTATACAACGTATTGAATAATACCTATATTAAAGTATAAATGCATATTATTTTGGTACATTTAGGGTAGAATAAGCGGCCACACATTTTATTATAGGTATACTTTGATCCTATGTATTACAAACTTTAAACACAAATTTCACTTAGTACCTATTTTAAAAATTAATTATATTTCTTTTAAAAATTAATCATGGTAAGGTCATTTTATCCAGATTTATTACAGTCGTGTTGATGCCAAATACCACAAAATGTTCAGAATTTTACGACATTATGGTATCTTTGACTAATTGTTCCCTGTGAGTCCTGGCTGTAATGTGTCAATAGCCAGGTCCTAAGAAGTTTACTTTGCTTTGTATGGTTACGTTTTAATGACGTAAACGAGTGACTGGTGGTTGTAACTTGTTCTTAGAACGACGGTCGGGCTTCAGTCACTGATCGCGCCGCCGCTGTACGCTACTCGCGTTCGCCCATCAGCGTGCACAACACGATACGCGAAAGTTTACACGCGTATATTTTGTATTCAACCGTAGACCTACACACGTTTAAAAGGGAATCCGCTTCCTATACCACCATTAAGGATAGTTGTTTTTATATGTAAGTATTACTGTAATAATTATTTATATTTATTCATCGTAAATTACTATTATTATAATGCGGAATATTTCCTTAAGCAATTGAAATTAAATGTGATATTAATTCTTTTGCTTAAATGTACCTTTTTATTTACTGTCAGCCAATATCAGTTTTTTCTGTATAAAATGTTTGTTTTTGTAAATTCTTTTAGCAAATATTTATTACAATTTTTCACCTAATATTTAATAGCAGTATCATAGAATACTGTCGAAATAATTAGCAAAGTTTTGTTTTATTGGAAATTTTAAAAATAATTTTACGTCCTACTTACTAATTATGTAACAATATTTAACATAATGTTAAAACTAAAAATTCGCACGTATACGGTAAGTGAAGTAATTTATAAAATTAATGTGTATTATTGTGTAGAAAAGAAAAAAGAAATTTTTTTTTTAATTTTTTGCTTATAAAATAATAAATTTCCAGACAAGTAAAGTTAAAAATAAATTAGTATTATCTATAATAAAAAATATGTTGTGAATAACCGTTACATATTAGTTTTCATTCATCAGCCTTACATTATTTATAAATTGGTCACTAGTTAGGAATTCAAAGGCGATGGTCGCCGAAATTTAGGAACGAACGAAATTTGTTATGTATTGATTAGATGTTTTTTAAATGTTAAGAAGTCGTAATTATAACAATGAATAAAAGCCTTGTAATCGAAACAATCATCGTATTGTATTCGAAAGTGACAACACGAATTCCTTATCATTATTTCGACATAAAGTAGTGTAATTCTTTTATGAATGAGTAGAAAATCTTCAAAATCAACTTTGAAATCTAACCTTGTTTGACGAATTATTCAATATAATCTGTTACATAATGCACTAGCGGCGGTGTCTTAATTGACTACCATCGCTGCATATCGATGGTAGCTATTGGGAAATTGTTGTGTAAAATCATAAGTTTGTTTATGTATACATCACTGTAAATAATTTTAGAATATACTAGGTAATATATTTTTAATAAACTTAAATAATAATTTAAATGTACATTATCCTTGAAGAATGTCCATTTTTTTTTATAAACAATGGCATACCATAGAAATAGAAAATAACGCCTGTCGTGGCGCAGAGGCAGAAGCGTGTGACTGTAAACGCGACAGGTTGTGGATTCGATTTCCACTCCAGGAAATGGAATTTTTCATTTCTTGGGTCTGGTAACAAGGCAAAGCGCGGCTTTGAGTTCCGCCTCTCAGCACGCAATGCCTCTATTCAGTGGAAAGTGGGGAACGGAGTGTCTTAACATTAGGCTCCCTCTGCCTACCCTGCTATATGCGGGATACAGCGTGAAGCTATGTAATGTATGTAGAAAATATAGAAAAAACATTTATATATTTAGATGAAACATTACTAAGTTTATATTATTTATTATATTAGTTATAATTTATGATATCCTTCATATTTATTCTTAAAACCCAAATCAAATATTGCATATAAAACTCATTACCTAACAAGATAAATCAAGTATAACGTGTTATGTAAAACGAACTAAAAATTTTAAATACTTCAATAATTAAAAATAGGTAATGTACGAGTATATAGACCGTATGTAGACTGCCTTCATAATATTCCTAATATTCAAATTAAATATTTTTATTATAATGAAATGTGTAGCTTTCCCGATAATTCATATATAATATACAATTTTTTTTTGTTTGGTGGTAGGAGGTTCGTCCTCCGTCT
>JAKGSA010001281.1:55959-75409 GCA_033558755.1 Philaethria dido | reverse complement strand
TTTTTTTTTATGGATAACTGATGGCAAACGAGCAGAAGGACCACCTGATGGTAAGTGATTACCTTCGCCCATGAACATCTACAACACCAGAGGCGTTATAGATGCGTTGCCAACCTAGAGGATACAAATGGAAGGGGAGGACAATGTAGTAGTCCGCTATCGGAACCACTACATTTTAGGGAAAGGATGGGTGGGATAGGGGAAAACCTGGCTTACATGCCATCGAACCGGAACACATCATAAGATATTTGGCGGTTCGTCTTTGACATGATAGTGGTCGCGAGCCAGACGGAGGACGAACCTCCTACCACCAAACAAAAGATAAAAATCAATAATCTCAATAATACTTTTAAAGATAAAATTTCTTTAAAAGTATTATTGAGTAACTTGTCACTTTAAGTTTTCTTGTTTCTAAAGTGTTGGAACTAATGTTTCATTCGTATTAACATTTAAAATAGACATCTACTTTATAAATCGCGTAAATCAAAAATCTCTTTAAAAAATAATTTCTGTTATAAGTACAGATATATATTAAAATATATTATTATATTTAAAAGAATAGTCACGAAATCTATTCAATTTTTCAAATCTATTTATTTCATCTCTTAATATTTTATTTTTTAACACAACTTTATTTTACACTGTTACATATGAAACTTGTTTTTTATATATGTGGGGAACGGAATTGTTGAAAGAGAATGGAGTGTCTTAACACTAGGTTCTCTGGTTCCCTCTGCCTACCCTGCTATATGCGGGTTACAGCGTGAAGTTAAAAAAAATATTATGTTTAATTCTAATTGAATTTTGAAACAAACAGACCTAAAGCACATCCTTGCGTCACAAAATACTATTACGTCAATACAACAATAAAAAAAACATCAAAAAAAACATTCAAAATTAATGGCCTCAAGGAATCATATGCAGGCTCCATCAAAGACACGCATCGACCCTCCCCTTAAGATGTTACAACGTTATTATTAATTTCAACTAAAACGCATACAAACTAAACTTAACTCTATCTAAACATATTAAAGTCCAAATTACTTTACAAACAAAAGCAGATACGACCTTTTGTTGATACACAAAGGGAGTTATTGGCTAACTTTTGGTCCAGAGGCTGCATCTAAGATGGCGAGGGTGTTCTGTCTCTGTCTGTCGCGTGTGTTGGTCTATTTCCATCTCTTTTTGTTTCTTGAAAGAAGTCAGTGTTTGTGTAGAGGGGGGTTGTAAAGTAAATAAAGAGGTATTGAAGATCGATGGAGGCGAGACTTCGGTGGTAAGCTTTTATGTATCGTCTTTAAGTTGATTCTTATAAGTTGATAACAAAGTAAGTTAGTTTATTATAATTATTGAGTAGAATTGATTATATTATGATAACAATTGATAGATAATGGTAGTTAATTGTTAAAAAATCCTATTTTTTTGTAATTCTAAATAGTTATAATAAAATATTGTTACAGTAAAGTATTTATATATAGAGAACAGAATAACTTAATGTCATGTACTCTCTGACTACGCTGCTAAATGTGGTAAAATGAGTGAAGTTGAAACAAGTAATTATATATATATATATATATATATATATATATATATATATATATATATATATATATATATATATATATATATATATATATGTATTTACAATTTACAAAGTTTTATGCAAAACGATTTAATAAATTCTATTTAATAAGATAACAATAATTATATAGAAATAATTTTATTAATTACACAAACCCTCTTAAGAAACACAGAGACAATAAGCTTTATTAGTATTTTGAACCAAATCTAAAGTAATAACTCTATCCATTCCCCACTTATCGTAGGCATTCGAGATTGTGTTAAATATTAACAAATAATCTACAAACAATCTGTTAGGTGGTAGGAGGTTCGTCCTCCGACTGGCTCGCGACCACTATCATGTCAAAGACGAACCGCCAAATATCTTATGGTGTGTTCCGGTTCGATGGCATGTAAGCCAGGTTTTCCCCTTTCCCACCCATCCTTTCCCCAAAATGTGGTGGTTCCGATAGCGGACTACTACATTGTCCTCCCTTTCCATCTGTATCCTCTAGGTTGGCAACGCATCTAGTACATCTCTTGTGTTGTAGATGTTCATGGGCGAAGGTAACCACTTACCATCAGGCGGTCCTTCTGCTCGTTTGCCATCCGGTATCCATAAAAAAAAAATAATAATAATTAAAAAAAAATTGGTAACTTATAGAAACTATATATGTTGTTAGTCATATTAGTCGAGTTCTAAGTAAAATTGGAATGAAAGTAACAATTAAAGGGTTCAATAGTTAACCTTTGTTAATTATTCTTCATAAATTGATATATTTGTTAAGCTTTCACGCCAAAACTACTAAATTTTATTATTATTATGAAATTTTGTACATATATTCTTAGAGGTATTAAAAAGGACATAGGACACTTTTTATTAAAAATATATATATATTTAGAAAAAACATGATATAGTTCTATTGGAATCCATGATATTTATTTAAGGACTTCAACGCGAGTAAGACCGTAGGTAAAAGCTAGTAAGAAATAAATATATAAAATTGAATACCACACCATTCCTTTTAAAAACTCCAAAAAGTAAACACGAAATACATAATAAAAATGTAACTTGTTTTCCGTCCGTCCATATACATCGTATAGTAGAGCGTAGAGTGTAGGTATTCGTTCTTTTCTTTTTCCGCCGACAAGCGGTTATCGATTGTGACGGCAGCTCGGAGCGAGTTAGGTTACTTCAAAAAATTGACATCGGTCACAAATACTGCTCTTTTTGTTGCGGTCCACTGTTGTTACGATGTAGACAGTCCATCGTTACTTTTTATGGAAAAAAATGTTGATATGTATGCAAGTATAGCTACGTAGGTATATGTTTAATTTTAATTGAGAATAATTTTATAAATGGAAAATGTACAGAGCTTATATTTTTAAGCTTAATATTTTTATTGTTTTGGTTGAATTTTTATGCTATATTTAATCTAATATTCACAATTTAAATAAAACAAATTCTTAAATTTAATAATGTTTTAAAAATTTTATAAGTAACTCGACTTATCAACCTATTCACGCTTAGTGTGGATATTTTATATTATGGTAATTTATTCGATTAAAATATTTTTTGGGTGAAAGCGCGGGATTTGTTCCATCTCTCTAAACAGGATTTATGTACTTATAATATATAAAGGTACAGAGATTCTGAATATTCTGCTATACGCGATAACCATTTGATTCATTGCGGGTTGATTGTCAAAATTCAACACCGCGCAAGGTCTTAACCAACGGAGAGAAACTAGAGCAATTTCTCTATAGTCATTCTCCAAGTGAAACCCACAACCAATCTCGGCTCACCTCAAAATAATATTAAAATCAACATAAAAACCAAATAAGCTTTCATCTAATATCCCAAGACATGTCATAAGATATTTGGTAGCAAATCAGCGTATCCTGTATCTACCTGAGACCGCTTATTAGATCGGAAGCGCGCCGCGACGCCACCGACACTTCCGTAATGACGCACGCCAGATACAGCTCCTATATACCTATATTAAATAATATAGGAAACGCTTTTTCCCGCATAGCAGGATGCAGTGTCTAGACTCTCTGTTCTCTTTCTGTTTGAATTTGAGACTGTATGTTAAGATGCGAACCTCAACGTTACGCGTTGTCTTGCTAAAGTATAGAAATGACAATAATTAAATATAATTGTTCCCTGTCTAATTGTGATAACACCTGTCGTGGCGCAGAGGCACAAGTGTGCGACTGTAACGCGACAGGTTGTGGGTTCGATTCCCACTCCAGGAAATGAAAAATTTCATTTCCTGGGTTTGGTAACAAGGCAAAGCGCGGCGTTAATATTCGCCACTCAGCACCCCATGCCTCAATCCGGCGGAAAGTGGGGAAAGGAGTGTCTTAACACTAGGTTCCCTCTGCCTACCCTGCTATATGCGGGATACAGCGTGAAGCTATGTATGTATGTATGTTATTGTTCCCAAGAGTGGCAATTGAACTCACAACCCCATTAAATTATGAGATCCAAAATTAGTCTATTTGATTGTTACTAAGTTAGACATTTGACTATATTTATTTTAGCACTAATTACTATGAAATAATTATTAAATAATTTGAAGCCATCTTCGCTTAATGTTACAACGCTTGTAAATACCGTTAGTTGTGGGTTCGATCTCCATTTGGGGAATGATACACTTAAACTATTTTATATGAAGCAAAAAATACTAGACGAATTAAGATGTAACTTTACACCAATATAACTTATAGGTACATAAAAACAACACATAGATTATTATATATAAGTAATAAGTAATTTTAAATGTATCAGAATATTATTATTATTATGAACCATTATAGAAATATTGTTATGAACAAACCACTAAAATAAAAAATCGTTTTTATAGAATCGTTGTCGTATTACATAAATTATTAATAAAATAAAGCCTGTCGTGGCGCAGAGGCACAAGCGTGAGACTGTAAACGCGACAGGTTGTGGGTTCGATTCCCACTCCGGGAAATGAAAAATATAAAATAATATTTAGAATTTACATTTCCTCGCTCTGGTAACAAGTGAGAGCGCGGCGTTGAGTTCCGCCACTCAGCACGCAATGCCTCAATTTGGTGGTAAGTGGAGAACAGAGTGTCTTAACATAAGGTTATTTGGTTTTCACTGCCTTCCCGGCTATGTGCGGGATACAGCGTGAAGATAAAAAAAATCATTTCATCATCTCTGCGGCATTAACAGAATACAATTTATTTATAATTCAATAATCGCCTATATATTTCACCTACTCGTAGGAGCTAGTAGTAGCTAGGCAAGTAGGGCAAGCTTCGGGCACACGCACGACTCGCGGGACCAATTAGCCGCACAATTCCTTCCACAATAACACGAACTTAGTAATTTTTAATTTCTCAGTTTGTCACGTTAATGGCGTCATAAAAAACTTGTAAGAAAGATAATATAGAATTTATTAAGCTTTGTTCGAGTTTTAATGTTTTATAATTATTCTTGCTACTTGTGCTGTTCGTGGGTAATTTATTATAACTATTATTAAAGTTATAAATGTATGTTTAAATTTGTGTAAAAATGAAATAATTATATATTTTTTTTGTGTTTCGCGATTTTTAAACATTTTAAGTGAAATTATTTTAAAAGAATTATTCTAGTAGATTATCTCGACGGGTTTAAGTACGCTGATACAAGTGTAAAAAACTCAACTTTACAGAAGAATCACTTAAAGTTTCCCAAACCTTATCATTTTGTTATTATTCGAAATAAATAAAACCTTTAAATAATGAGTTCCTTAAATAATAACAAAGTTACAACCTTAGGAAGCTTAAAATGGTTGCTTTTGTCTGGTACTAGTGTTAGGACGTAGTAGGACCCGTTAATATGCCCTGTGACCATGGTTTATTACCGTAGTAAGTGTTCGATAGGTCAGTCAGGCTTTCTGTAATGTCTTTTAGTACTAAGCATACGCGATTAAACCATTTAAAATAATTTCATTTGAAATTTTATCCTAAAGCAAAGAAAATATATAATATAAATCAACGCAACATTAGAAGCGAACCTTCCCTAGTAATAGTGAAACTTAATGAAGTGACAAAACGAAAACAATATCCTCAAAAACATTTATTAAATGACTCAAAGAGACTCGTTTGTGACACTTAATTTTGTGATAACGACGTAATACAAAATTACTGTGACACACACGTGAACAAGCACGCACACATATGTGCATAAACACGCAACAACACATACATTTCTGTATATAAATAAACGCACACATATACAACTAGTGAAGTCAATTTGTCACTCGATTAAAACTCGTACGAGCGTTGAATAACTCAATTACATTCAATCCAATACAACAAACAGCACTAGAGAGCATTCGATATTTAAATAAGCCACGACCGCCGCGTCGACCAATCAGGGCGCGCCAAATCTGACATCTGTCATATTTGAGCGTCATTGTTAGTGTTTTGACGTTTGTTTTTTTTTTTCTTTTGACCGCCGCGTGACAGTTGGCGCGGGCGTATTCGGTTATTTTGTTTTATTGTGTTGTGTTATTGAATCAGACGTAAGGACGGAGGACCCGCCGCGATCTGATGCACTCTTTTTGTATATTAATTTGCGCCAAATGGACGCCGCTTGAAGACACGCCACCCCCATGTTGAGATTGCATTTGTAAATTGTAGGTACATTTGTATTGATGTAATAAAAGCTGTTATTGTTATGATAAGTGCTGCTAAACGAAAAAAGTTGAAAACATCGAGGTGGCTATAATAATGTAATCATTGGATTTAGTAAGTTGTTTTCGATGGAAAAAATATTATTATAAGTAATCTAAATTCGCATTATAACAGAAATATTCAGTATAAATGATGGAACTTAATTTAATAATATTTGCGTAATCTTCTTCCCGTATCATTGATACTGTGTTCTCGAAGGTCAACCGAGGTCTCTCCTTCACTTTTGCTTCATATATCTTTCTTACCATTCTTGAATCACTCACTCTCTCGCTTTGCCTAAACCACCTAAGCAAGTTATTCTTCATTCTTACTATAACATTTTCGCTTATACATGTTTTTCTAAGTATATCTTTGTTGCGGATTCGGTCAGCCAAACTGACTCCGCATATTCCTCGAATAGATCACATCTTTACAGCTTTCATTTTGTTTGGTTCTTCGTTTGACAATGTGGGTAACGTTTCAAAACAGTATAAATGAGCGCTGGTACCGACCAGCGCTCATAATAATAATGAATTCTAAAATAATAATTCTTAAATTTTTCTCAGCAGCTTATCTCAAGAAATCTCCTGAATTGATGACATTTTTCATCGAAGTAACAATGTTGATTATTTAAAACTAAATTGATTATTTAAAATTGGTAGCCTATTTACTAATTATACAACAACAGCATTAATTTCAATTAAATAATTTTAAAATATCGAACGTAAATAGTGAATATAACTGACAATTCTATTATGAAATCGTTAAAACAATTCGTGTTATACGAACTAACAAGAACTCATAAAATTATGAGGCATTTTATTTATGCGTTTAGCTCAATACCATAGTTCCCACAGAGTGCTCAGACTCGACCTCCTGTGCACCTTATACCTCCGTCATAAGGTGCAGGAGGGCAAACCGCGGCAGGTATCGCGTGTTGGCAGCTCACTTATAATCCCTTACAAACGGGAACCAGTCGTTTCATGCTCGCGAGTGTAATTTTAGTTTTATTAATTACCAAAACAGGGCTATTTGCCTTCGTTTGTCGAGTTATAATTAGATTTCCGAGGCAGCCACGTCGGGCCGCGCCGCGTTGGGCCGCGTCGGGCCTCGTAGCGTCGCGTCGCTGTTACGTTGATGCGGGATTGTGACAACCACCCTAATAGCTTTGCTTGTTTGTTACGTTTTATTGTTATTTTTTTCTTTATATTTTAGTAATTGAATTATTGTGGCACAATAATGAATTGAAAGGCATACAATATTAACATTATGTGCCTTGGTAATTGCCCCGTTTGCATTATATTCGAAGATGCTATTTTTGTTCAAACCGATTTTCTCAAAACGGGCTGTACAGAGAGTCGCAAAGTTTGCATACTTTTTATATAAAATAGAATTATTATTTAGATATTGAGTACAAATAGAGAAAAGCTGAGAACGAAATTAATCATAAGGTTTTCCATCCTACAACCGCAACAATAACCATATATTTCAATTCGACACCTCTTCGCGAAAAAGGGTTACAAATGGACAGGCAGTCCACAAAGTGAATCGTTTCTTAGATTTTTATCTTATACTAAATGTGTAATTCACTCAACTCTTCCAAAATATTAAAAAGAACAACAAAATGACCCTAACAAAGTGATCCTATGAGCGTTCCATTTTTTCTTTTGTCATACGGAAACTTAAAAAGGCAACTAAATCAATTATTACTCTATTTCATGTCCCTAAATAAAATAACCAAATTATAATATAAAAAACCCCTTACAGTGACACGACACTACACCGTCACCACGCGGCACCATCCTTCATGTTCCATTAACTACTTACTTCCAAGTCCTTATACCTCCATTCACAGCTACTGGCGGAGTCGCCGCGGACACGCATTTCAATCATTTGTATAATATTACAATTACCTGCTAATGTTTCATTACGTTTATCTAGTTTTGTATCAATTTATCATTTTTTATATAGGAAATCATTTTTATATTTTTGGATATTTACACAGTGATTACAAATTAAGACCATAGTGGTAGAGTGGGACAGTGTTTGACTAAAGTCGCAGTAATTTTAGGTTCGATCCTCTTTCGGGGGATATTGGAACTAGCAAGACAAATGCAACGTTGGGTTTCACTACGCAATGTTTGCATTGCGTAGCGGAACGTGAAAAACACAGGGGGTCTTCCAACGAGATTCTCTCTTCATACCCTGCTATATGCTAAGATGAAACTGAAAAAAAAATACAAATTTATATTGTAAATATTTTTTTTAAACATATTCTATAATTTTTTTGTAAAAAAAAACCAAAGTGAAAGGAAATTGGGGAATGGAGTATCTTAACACTAGGTTCTCAGGTTCCCTCTGCCTACCCTGCTATATGCGGGATACAGCGTGAAGCTAAAAAAACCTTATTACGTATTTCTCTTTTTTTAAGATAGATGGTTACTTAAAAAATATATATTTATGATAAATCGTATCGTAGTACAGGTAAAAAGTCCAGATTGTTAATGTGATAATATTAATGTGATGATTGTCGGCTTGATCTCGATTTTATGTTTAGGTATATTCATAATACTTTCACTTCTCCGACATGGTAAAGTAAAGCATTGGATACCGTCCGGAGTATAAAATTGAGAAAAAATCCTTACAAAAAAATTATCTCTAACAACCCAGCTTAACTCAGGAAATGCGTGAAACAACCGTAATATAATAATTATAAGAAATATTACTCCCCCATCGTTTTCTTTTATGCTCAAGTTATATTAATGGCGTGATTCGCGAGACCCATTTCGGTCGAATGTTAAACAAATTTAATACGTTTGACAGGAAAGCCATCTAGATCGCATGTCGCGACTTGTCTCCTCGCTGGAATACAACGCGGCACGCGAGCTCTAACCCGCGAACCCCACAAATATATCATTTCACACTACTACTTCACGCCGTGTTACTATCATATGTCTGTTCCAAACACTTTAAATATAAACTCTATTATAATATATATAAAGTTAAATTTCGTTTAGGCTGTAGATAGTAAGGTAAAAGACCCTATGATAGCACATCCATATGATTGAGTTCGCGTTTCATGCTACACCGTATTCAAAGTTTTGTTATGTCTGGCCTCAAATCGTTTACTGACGTGTTTCCTCTCTGATTTATTGTGGAAGTGTTTCGGGCTTTATTGTAGGAAACGCGAACTTTGATACTATAATGGTATTATGGATGGCGCATCAATTACCTTCAACTCGGTGATAACTTGTGTATCGCGTCGTTACCCTTATCCTGACATGGTATGGTGTTCGCGATCGTAACCTTTAAAGTAAAGCAAGAATAAACAACGGAATTTGTATTTTTTTTTTTTAACTTCACGCTGTAACCTGCATATAGCAGGGTAGGCAGAGGGAACCAGAGAACCTAGTGTTAAGGCACTCCATTCTCTTTCAACCATTCCGTTCCCCACTTTCCGCCGGATTGAGGCATTGCGTGTTGAGTGGCGGAACTCAACGCCGCGCTTTGCCTTGTTACCAAACCCAAGAAGTAGTACTAAATTTAACATTTCCTATGTATAATTTTTATACAACATAAACATGTTTTTGAATTTGAACGTTCGTTCAAATTTTACATTTCGTTTCCTAAGTGTGTGGTTAATACTTTAAAACTTCAAAAATATTTAATAAATAGCATTCTCTCTTGCCAAATGATTGTTCTTTGAAATAATCTTTGGGTAGTAGAAATTTGTAAAAATCTCTCTACAGAGATGCGAACAACAAAAATAAGCTGTAACAAGCATATAAGAATTTGTAAATTAATTAAATATGTTTAACAAAAACATGTTTTTAAACATGATAATATTAGTATTTCTTGAATCCCTTTTGTTCTCAATATATTTATGTACACACTTGTAATATAGCACTTATTACACAGCACTCTTTTACTTAGAATGCTAGATGGAAGACTGATTATAAAACACCGAGAGAGAACCCTACAACGGTAAAGAAAAGAAGTTTTGTTTGGTGGTAGGAGGTTCGTCCTCCGTCTGGCTCGCGACCACTATCATGTCAAACACGAACCGCCAAATATCTAATGATGTGTTCTGGTTCGATGGCATGTAAGCCAGATTTTCCCCTTTCCCACCCATCCTTTCCCCAAAATGTGGTGGTTCTGATAGTGGACTACTACATTGTCCCCCCTTCCATCAGTATCCTCTAGGTTGGCAACGCATCTCCAACATCTCTGGTGTTGTAGATGTCTATGGGCGAAGGTAACCACTTACCATCAGGTGGTCCTTCTGCTCGTTTGCCCTCCGTTATTAATAAAAAAAAAAAAAAAAAAAATATACGTTTTCTAAACATGTTTAACATAAATATAATTTTAAACATGATAATATTAGTATTTCTTGCATCCCTTTAGTTCTCAATATATTTATGTACACACTTGTAACGTAGCACTTATTACACAGCTTTCATTTAGCATTCTTCCATCTAGCGTTGTAAGTAAAAATTTACAATGCTAGATGGAAGACTGATGGAAGACTGTTTTATAAACACTGAGAGAGAACCCTACAACGGTAAAGAAGAAGCTTTTATAGCAGTAAGATGAGCCCACTTTGCTAGGTTATGTTTCATCTCACCTATAATCTCTGTTAAACAACCATGAAGACAGTTAAAACAATTTTTAAACAAAACGTATAAATAAATGAACGCAGCAATACTCAACCCCGAGTCTCTTGAAAAACGACCAAAAAGGGGTGTTAATCAAAAATATTTTTAAATTACTCAATATGCTAGCAATAACTAATTTAAACAATTATAATTACAGGTATGGTTTCAAAACAGACGCGCGAAGTGGCGTCGACAGGAGAAGATGGAAGCGGCGAGGCTGGGGTTGTCGGAGTACGGGGCGCCGGTACCGAGGCTCTCCGGCCTGGGCTTGCCCGTCGACCCGTGGCTAGCTCCTCCACTGTTGACTGCTTTACCTGGTAAGAATTATTACTAACTAAATACTAAGAATCTTTTAGAAAGTGATGAACAGAGAATTTTAATACGAGGTTAACTATTTGGAGTTAGATTTGAAGGTAATTAAAAAATATTTGGAGGCCATTAGGGGAATGTGACCACAGATTAGGTAAAGTGTATGAAACGACGAGTTTTTTAAATTTATTTCCGAATGTCAAAATATGTGATATTAATTCGGTCAAAAATAAATTCATTTAATATGAGTAAAAATCGTGAAAATGAATCTTATTATGAAGAGAAATGTTACCAGACTAATACTTACCATGCCACAAATTCATGAAAATATTGCCACTATTTTACGCTAATTTGATTGTCACATTATGTAACTATTATTAATTTCTCCATTCTTCTCTATTACAGGTTTCCTCAGTCACCCGCCATCAGGCTACCCGAGCTACCTGACGCCGCCCGCACCAGCCGCGCCCGCGCCCGCGCCGCCCGACCCGCGCTCCTCCTCCATCGCCGCGCTACGGCTCAAGGCTAAGGAACACGTGGAAAGCATTAGCAAAGGCCTGCAAATGGTCTAGTCTACATATAAACCTAGATCTGCACAAAATACCTTCGACTGACATTCCATTCAGTTTACAGTTAGTTGTTGCTTGCGATTCGATTTGGTATGCGATGCTGGGAGTGTAAAACTCGTCAAGACGATGTACTTGTCGAAATGGAAGCTTATATTGACACGGGAAATTTTTAAAATATGAATATTATTACAAAATAATTGAAAATTTATAATAAAGCGTTATATTTTAGCTTCCGTTTCCGTTTCGTTTCGTTATAAAATATAACATAAGCTTTTTATAAACCGATTTTGATTGATTTTTTTATTATGTGATAGCTAGTGATTATGATGTAGTCGTATATAAATTTAGTTAAGATCTGACGAGTAGCTTTTAAGCTATTCGCAATGTTATTTTTTAGTACTTTTTTTTAAAATCGATTTTCGGTTTTTTTTAAAATTCTAATTACTTTAAATTAAAAAAAAATAATTTACTATTTACTACTATTATGAAAATTATCGTCTCTTCGTGTTTTTCGATTACGAAGTCTAGTGATACGAACAAAGTCGCAAGCAACAACTAGCACCAATACATAGTCAGAGTTAAGATGATTTATATTTTCTTTGAAAGAGACACTTGAATAGAATAAGTAGAATAAAGCAATAAATGTAAATATAGTTTAAGTTATTTATATTTAAAATAGATATAATATCGTATTTGTATGTAATAAATTTTTGCTGTAAGTTTGTCTTGGATGTAAAAGATCCTGAACACCTATACTAAATGTCATTTTTAAATGATTATTTTTAAAATTTATCTAATATATCATATTTTAATTTGAAGCAGTCAGTGGCGCCGTGGAACAAGGTCTGACTGTAAACACGATTGATAGGGCTTCGAATCCCAATTTGGGGGGTTTATTATATTTTTTCTCATTTCCTACTCGGGTAAGGCAAAGCACGGCGTTGAGTTCCGCCGTTTAACACGAAATATCTTGAAAAGTGAAGAACGGAGTGTTATGGCACAAGATTCTTTCTAATTATCCTGCAGGATGAAGCGTGAAGCTAAATATTTTAATGATATGTATATTTTTAATACTCATAAATAATAACACTTCTATGTAAGGTTAATCTCAAAAGGAAAATAATATATTGTAAATATAACTAAAAATATTATATATTTAATATAATGGTATATTTTGGCTATTTCGTTAGCAATTTCATATGAAACCTTGTACGTAGTCATTTTCTTTTCCATGGAATATGATCTTCCTCGGAATATATTTGTGTCAAGCGTGAATAAGTTTATAAATAGCAAATGCATACTTCTCAGGGAGTCATTAAATATAGGTTTTTTCTGTAAATTCTGTTCATGTCAAAAGCTTTTTGACATGAAAATATTTCGAGTTGTTTCATTTTTTTGTTTCGTTTACTCGTTAATTTGTCCTTTAAATAAAATAATATCCTTATACCTATGAATATGTAAATCGATATGCAAGTCGACTTATCAACTTATTCATGCCCAGTACCTAAATAAGTTAAATTGAATCATGTTGAAATATCTTACAAAGTATACATTTTATATGTAACTGAAAAAAATCTTTTGAAAAAATATAATACATACAGTATCTCATAGATACTTCTTCATAATGGCTAGCTTGTTCGACTGGCTGATGTAGGAGAAGGATATTTATATCCCTTTTGAATTAGGTACTTAAATATTATATTGATAGTCAAAATGTACTTTAGAAAAGCGTCAAACAGAGTGTGATACTGCTATACGGGAAAATGCCTCAAGCTGCTATTACTTTTAATTTAGTATCGCTAGAACGATTTGATATAGCTAATAATATACTTCTACTTCTTCTTCTTCTGTCTTACTTTTATTATCTTTCTATATCAACGAAAGTATGGGACGAAAGTATGGGATATGTTTTTGGTGGTAGGAGGTTCGTCCTCCGTCTGGCTCGCGACCACTATCATGTCAAAGACGAACCGCCAAATATCTTATGATGTGTTCCGGTTCGATGGCATGTAAGCCAGGTTTTCCCCTTTCCCACCCATCCTTTCCCCAAAATGTGGTGGTTCCGATAGCGGACTACTACATTATCCTCCCTTTCCATCTGTATCCTCTAGGTTGGCAACGCATCTAGTACATCTCTTGTGTTGTAGATGTTCATGGGCGAAGGTAACCACTTACCATCAGGCGGTCCTTCTGCTCGTTTGCCATCCGGTATCCATAAAAAAAAAAAAAAAAGTTAACTTGTTTTGTTAACATCTCTGTAGGCTAATAACTAAAGATTTATCAAGCGCATATTACAATAGTTCTATCTCGTAATAGTTCTATATATCCGTACCCAAGAGGCACGGATTCGATTTTCTGAATTTTCATACATTTCTAATATTTTTTGTATCCTAAGTGTGTGATTATTACTTACTTATATTAATACTCATCTTGTGATAAAATATTGTGTTTTAGTTTTATAAGATATAAAATAAATATTGATAATAACAAAGCATCATAATCTATAGATAAATACGTGAAGCAAAAACTTTGTACCCCTTTTTACGAAAATAACGGGGATTGACGAGCTTGCAAGTTGGCATACTTATAGTTCATCTAGCGAAAGAGTGCAGAATGATAATATTTTATTTTTTTTAAATAATAAATGTTACCATCGTTTCATAAAATGATAAATACATACGTTAGGCAACGCGTTATTAACGCGTCAACGGGGACACTAGTTAAATTTAATTAACCAATGCCAGTCGAACTAGCGATGCCAAGCGACGTACTTTACGCGAGTATACATTAAACATATACTCGTATATGGCAGGAAAGGAACATTCTTTTTTTTATTTTATTTATTAAGATCACCCAGCAGTTTCACAATTTGGTACATATAAAAAAAGATATATTGTTGAATTTAATCTGTAAAATTATTTTAAGATTAACACCACTTGCAAAAAGTTATAAAAAATATAATTTAAATTAATTTTTAGTTTGCCGTAAGACATTGTAGGCACTTTTCTTTAAACACATTTATGTAATCGCAAAAGATATCAGTAGAGCCACTGCATCGATTTAATAGTTTGGTTATACGTGGTATTGCTGGGTTAGCCCCAACTACGGTCCTGGAACTTAAATTATTATCACAATTAAGTGGGTAAATGTAAATGCTCCAGTGTCTTACTAAGACTATGACAGAGAACAAAAAAAGGAGTGATTTATCACTTCATTACTACACATGTTACACCATTGACAAATACCTAGTTTATGTTCGAAATTTTAAAATTGAAGAGTAATGTATGTAATGTATAAACTATTGTAAATATAATTTATTATATAGAAATGCCATATTCTTAATATTATAAGGAAATAATCATTATTTTTATGAGTTGAGTTTATTGTTTGGTGGTAGGAAGTTCGTCCTCCGTCTGGCTCGCGACCACTATCATGTCCAAGACGAACCGACAAATATCTTATGATGTGTTCCGGTTCGATGGCATGTAAGCCAGCTTTTCCCCTTTCCCACCCATCCTTTTCCCAAAATGTGGTGGTTCCGATATCGGACTATTACATTGTCCTCCCCTTCCATCTGTAACCTCTAGGTTGGCAACGCATCTACAATATCTTTGGTGTTGTAGATGTTCATGGGCGAAGGTAACCACTTTCCATCAGGTGATCTTTCTGCTCGTTTGCCATCCGTAATCCATTAAAAAAAAAAGTCTCCTATTCTATGTATAAATAAATTTTAATATTGTTGAATTCATTTTTAATTTATGGAGTATTGAATTCAAAATAAAAATTTAGCTTCCTTTGGTTGCTTCTTGAGAAACAAAGATAAGGAATTATTTTTTTTTTTTTTTTTTTTTTTTCGAATGATCCACATGCCGTTGACCCTAGCGGTCTTTACAGCGACACCGGGGGGGTGAGGGAAGAGGGTGCTCAGACCCTGCGAAATGCAAGCACTAACTGGCTGCTTGAGAGGATGCCGACAGGCGCAAGGGCGCCCCCTGCGGGACTAGGACCTCGGCTTGCGCGAGTCGTGCGGGCGGGGGTTTTTAATCGCTGGATAATATTATTATGAGAAACAAATTGTTTTGACACTATGTACTTTATGACTACCCTGTTTTTTTTTAATTTCACACTCAATGCATTATATTTTTTTTTAACTTCATAATATAAAAAAATAAATTAAAATTGATATAAATGTAATAACATAAGGGAGGTTTGTATATATTAGGTCGATGTGAACTGTGTACTAGGTAGGTAGGGTGCGGTACTACTGTGCTGTGCTAGCGTAAGCAACTGTGTATACTACGTGCGTAACGACAGATAAATAAATGTGTTCTTTCTTATATAACTTCTTTTTATTTATTTTTAACCGATAAAACCCAAAACGCCTAACCTGTCAATCCCTGCCGTAGCGCAGAGGCACAAGCGTGCGACTGTAAACGCGATAGGTTGTGGATTCAATTCCCACTTCAGGAAACAGAATTTTTAATTTCCTGGGTTTGGTAACAAGGCAAAGCGCGTTGTTGACTTCCGTCACTTAGGACGCAATGCCTCAATTCGGCGGAAAGTGGGGAACGGAGTGTCTTAACACTAGGTTCTCTCTGCCTACCCTGCTATATGCGGGATACAGCGTGAAGCTATATATGTATGTAATAATACCCACCTATTTTTTTATTATTATAATTATTTCCACGAATTCATTAATATTCGTCTTAGACTTTCGACCCCCATTGCTGGACATAGATTCGGCGATCTTGACTAGATCATCGGTCCACCTGGTAGGGGGCCTGTAGAGAGCCTGCACATTGAGCGTCGTCCGGTTCATGGTCGACACTCGGGAACCTTTCCGCCCCAACGCCTATAGGTACAAAACTAAACTAACTAATAAAACGGCATTAAAGTGATTGAATTTACTTAAAAATGCTTTAAGCCAAAATTATATTTCCAGTCCAGAAGATAATTTAGTTTTTTTTATATTTTTAAGTCATATTGAAAAAACAAGCATGATTGAAATCGATGATTCACATGAAGAAATAGATGATTAGCAAAATTATAAGAGTGCTGTAATTCAGTTAGTTCCCAGATACACCAGTTGTTAACGCAACGCGTGTTTCTGTATCGATTTTTTTCTAAAACTAAGAATTTAGTGTCACAGAAAATTAAGAATCAATCAATTTATATTTACGAAAAAAAAGCTACTTCTTTTGCTGATTATTAAAATAGTACAGTAAAAAAAGTACATAAAAACAGCGGAAGTCCTCCTCCGTTTTTTTGAGTTCAGTTAATAATGATTCAGTGTATTACAATGCGGTGTGTCAACAAACTACAGTGTTCTAGTCGATTAGCGAGCATTTACTTGTAATTGAACCTCCGACCCTCTCGCCTACCCTCCGTCACCCTCCGCCACCCTCCTTCGCGACCCTCCGCTAAACTGCTTGTACAAACAATTATTGACTATATTAAATAATTGTAAAATGCATTGAATATGTCTTTATTGCAATTTTTAAGTTTTTTTAATCATTATGATGTGATCAAAAATATCTGGTTAAATACAGTAGTTAGTGGGTAGTTTATGGGTATTTTATGGGTAGTAGTTTATGGGTATTCCATTTCGAAGAAATATTACGTTTGTAGGGAACTATTATATTTAATTATAGTTTATTTAATATATTTTTACTGATATATATATATATATATATATATATATATATATATATATATATATATATAATATTACACATACAAAATATTTTAATTTATTTATTTTTATATATTTTATTATAAATATTAATATTTAATTTATAATTTTATATTACAATGACGAACGTAGACGAGACCGGCAGGCGTAGTTACGTTAACATTATTCGCATTCCAGATTCCCACTCCAGGAAATGTAAAATTTTGTATTTTCATTTCTTGAGTTTGTTAACAAGGCAAAGCGCGGCGTTGAGGTCTGCCTCTCAACACGCAATGCCTCAATACGGCGAAAAGTGGAGAACGAAATTGTTGAAAGAGAATGGAGTGTCTTAACACTAGGTTCTCTGATTCCCTCTGCCTACCCCGCTATATGCGGGATACAGCGTGAAGCTAACAAATAAATAAAGAAAAGCAGTAATGAAAATAAATAGAATATCAAGACATTCTTTCGCCGTTTTCCACACAACTTCGAGACGTTGCGTGTTAATTGTCGGAACCCAACGTCGCGTAGATATAGCAGAGAAATCAAAATATTATTGAATATAAAAATTCCTTCAAGTGCGAATCGAACCCACGATCAACAGGCGCTATCCTGCACTACGATTGCCACATGGCAACTATTACATATAGGTCCAAATTTCTTCCAACAGATTTCAACCCGCGACTATCTCATTCATTTTGTTTCATTTCCACTTGAGCTTAGTAAGCAGTTGCTTACAGGAAGTTGTAATAGCTTACCATATGAATATAATTATATTTGATTCCCACTATGTAGTAGTCCCGCGTGGTCCCGCATTAGGGCAGCGACACATCAGTCACCGTTATCGTGTCATAGCTATAATGTACTAACTTACTTATTTTATTAATGCTTACGTTTCAAGCCTATTAGGTTAAGCGTGAGCATTAATTTGTTGAACAGGTTCTGTATACTTATATTCATAAGTCAATTTTGTAAATTCACTGAGTAAATGAAGGTAACGCCTGTCGTGGCGCAGAGGCACAAGCGCGCGACTGTAAACGCGACAGGTTGTGGGTTCGATTCCCACTCCAGGAAATGTAAAATTTAGTATTTTCATTTCTCGGGTTTGGTAATAAGGCAAAGCGCGGCGTTGAGTTCCGCCACTCAGCACGCAATGCCTCATTTGGCGGAAAGTGGGGAACGGAAATGTTGAAAGAGAATGGAGTGTCTTAACACTAGGTTCTCTGGTTCCCTCTGCCTACCCCGCTATATGCGGGATACAGCGTGAAAAAGAAAAAGAATGAAAGGAATATCTTTTTCATTTATGTAATAACCTAAATGAAAATATTACTTAAAAGCTATTTAATTTACACGAGTTATAACATTTAAAAAACATTATACATATGCTTATAGAACTTACCTAGTACCTACCAAACTTTAATCTAGTCTAAGTCTAAGATTGCTTGTTTTGAATTATGCAATAACGATTTTTTTTTAGCCTTTACTCGGTACTATATTTTCTCCGTCTAAATATGTTCCAAAAACACTTAATTCTAATACCTTGATATTCAATATTAAGCAAAAATACTGTTTCTTCATAAAATATAAATAGGCATGCACAATAAGTTACAAAAAGAATTTACCTAAATGAAACTGAATGACAACTTCTTAAATTCAAAGATCTTTCATGACCTTTCATACAACAATAACTGATATCAATAATTGTTACTTTTTAGAAATATTTGTGAGGAACCCTAAATATGACCAAATCCCACAAATGAAGGTGATTAGTAATGTGGTGGAATATTTTAAAAATGATTTGCATAGCGCTCCACGCCGCTTAGTTTAACTGAATCAACGAATTAATGCGCGCTCTTGTGGTAATTGTAACTGCTGTAGTACAAGAGTCGATAGACAGTCAACACTTACTCTCAACACTACTTATTATTTTATTTTTCTTGGGATCACTATTTTTTTTTTTTTTATTGATAACGGACGGCAAACGAGCA